>JANHGB010048353.1:0-28474 GCA_026283785.1 Coracopsis vasa
CGCTCCATGTCTCATGGCAGAGTGGTGCTCACAAAAGCCGTCATGGCAATGACACAGGGACTCTGATGCTCCATCCTCCCTAGGGAGAACTTCCGTCAGACATCAGTGTGCAACAGAGGATCTAGGTCTGCTGGTATACACAGTGAGCCTCAGCAAATGGAAATATTTCTCCTTGCTTCTCTATACATGTACCGCATGTGGAGTCACCAGGAAGCCAGAGAGTTCTCAAATCCTCTGCAGTAAAGTGCTCTTGTTTCTCCCACAGGGCCATCCTGTTTGCTTTTAGGCTCCGGCTTTTTCAAAGCCAGAAGTTCACATGCTGTTGGTGGCATTAGGAGACCACAGTAGATCCAGATTGAAAGGGGTCACTGATCCACTCATCTGTCTTTTTGCTCTTGGCAGCTCAGTGCTTGGAATCTCCAACCTGCAGGCCCCAGTGGCATGGCAACACTTATACTCTCAGCACTTCTGTCTGAGAAGGCATTCCCCTATGCTCTGGAGGAAGGTTTCTTCCTGGGGCACAGGGGAATGAACAGTGGGTAAAGACAGATGGTAGAAAAGGGCAGACCTTGGGGCTAATTTGCACTGTTCCACTTTGACTTTTCTAATGCTCCTCTCCAGTGCCATGAAATTCAGTGTATAGAGAGGTGAAAGAAGAAGAAAGGTGTTACATAAAGAGAGAGAATTTGGGAAGAGAAGGCAGCTTGGGTAGATGATGGCAGATTTGATTGGGTCTAGAGGTGACTGTGGGACTCGGGCTGGTAGGTGTGCAGAGCTATGTCCAAGTAGAAAGTAGAATTACATGAAACATGGCCATAAGGAAGCCACAGGGGCAAAAGCTAGGGGAGTTAGAAACCAGCCTGTCTTGCAAGGAAGACCACATGCTCCTAGACTTAGGAGATCATGCCATTTGCTCCCTCTCACCTTAACCTGACTGCCCACACTGCCAGACAGATGCTGCCCAGCTCTTCCAAGAGCATCACACTTAATCAGGGCAAACCTCTCTAGCCCCTCTAGGACCACACTGAGGGAAGGAGTAACTAAGGAATACATATGTGCTCAGCAGCCTCTACCGATGGGGTGGGACAGTGCTATCGAGGGTGCTTTGAAAGGTGCTGGATGGGCTGCCCTGGCTGTGCTGTTTCCCCTCACTCCTTCGGCCTCCCTGTTTTCATCCACCAGTACGGCATTGATCCTGCTCAGTGAGAATTTATATTTCAGCCTTGCCTGTGACACCGTCCCTGAGTCCCTGCAGCTCTGATTCGTGCTCGCCCGCTCTCCCAAATGCTCTGCTTTGCTCAGCCCCTCCTTCTCCTCAGCCTCCTTGCCATCCCTCACCCCACCAAGCAGTCCTGCTCTCTCCCTCCGACCGGCCCCCCATGCCGCTGCTGACGTCTGTGCTTTCAGTCGTTCCATCTTCCCTAGACAAGTCCCAGCCTCTCTCCCTGTGCTCCCAATTAGCACAGTCGACAGGCTTAGCTGGGCAGCTGGCGCATCCGAGCCTGCACCGTGAAAAGATGGGTATTTCTGCTTCAGAGCAAAGCTGCCTACAGGCTCTCTGGTACCTGGGGCTGCTCTCACAAATGCTGAGCCTTTGGTCTTGCCTCTTACTGAAAAAGTCATAGACCAGGCTTGTAGGGATAACCAAATGGCAGAGTGACTCCCCACCTCCCTGCTCACAGACCCCCCTTGAAAGCCTGTTCTATGCAGCTGGAAGCTGGCACATAGGGTGTCCCTTGTTAGGGCTGGCTGGCTAGGTAATTGGAGGAGCAGAAGATCCTCCGGAGAGCCTTAAAAAGTGTATATGTGGCATGTGTACTAAATCTGTATCCCCCACATTAAGTAGGCTGGGCAGGCTTCTGCTCCCATGGGCTCTTGAAGTGCACAAGCTATGAAATGACTTCTGAAGGATTAATATGACAACCTGAGCTTTTAGATCCCAAACACCCAGAGATTGGGGGGCAGAGTTTTTGTCATGGTTTAAAGTTTAACCCCAGCTGTTAGCTAACTACCATGCAATCACTCATACTCTTTCTGCCACCCCCTGTGGGATGGGGAGAACTGGGAAAAATGGTAAAAACCCATGGGTTAAGAACTGCTTAATAATTTAAATAATTATAACAACAACAACAATAAAAATATAAGGAAATAGAGAAGAATAAACCCCAAGAAACAGAAGTGATGTACAATACTTCTCACCACATGCTGACCACATGTTCCCAACCTGTTCCCAACCAACTCCCCCAGTTTCTATACCGAGCATGACGTGCTGTGGTATGGAATATCTGCTTGGATTGGGTGTCCTGGCTGTGCTCCCTCCCAGTTTCTTGTGCTTAAGGATCAGGTGGGGCTCATGTAAAGGAGGGAGAATATCCAGCAAAACAGAACAAAATGGTGGACTTTGGGGACCAGCACCTTAGGAAAGTTGGGGTTCTTTGGAGCTTTCAGAGAAGATGGACCATAGCATAATGGCAGATGCTTGTCACAGATAGTTTAACCCTGAATAGAAAGGCTCCCTTTGCCTCAGGAAGCAGTACCAGCTCTGAGAGAGAATTTGACTGAGAAGTGAAGATCTGCTGATCTCACTACCTGCAGGGACCATGTGTGGCAGCTTCTGCCTCCTGGCTCTGCCTCTACCTGTTTCCCGATTCCTAAAAGCAGCCACTCAAGCAGAGGAGATTGAAGTCTGCCACATTTTAAAGCCACTTTCTCTCCCTCTTGTCCCAAACTGCTCTTCTCCCTCCCTTTTTCCTTCCTGGCTCCATGTGCACTCTCTCGAGGGTAACCTCATCGCAGCAGCCCTGCTCATCAGCACAGCCAGCAGTCAGGAATGCCACAGCTGAAATTATCCTGTCGCCAGGTCCCTTTGTAGGAGGACTGACGTCACTGTGCCTGCCAGCAGCCAAGCAGGGAAGGTGCCCTCCCCAGGCACCCTTTCCTCCTCCCTCTGTCTTTCAGTATCTAGCACACCTCCTTGCTCTATTTAGCTACCTACTGTGAGCTCCCTAGGAGTCTTACATGTTCCCTGTTGTCTTTATTTCAGTATATCTCCTATGAAGCATCTGCAGTGCAAGTTAAATTCCAGTGCTCACCGCCTGCCAACACATTAGACACCATTACGTTTGCATCCCAGTGATAGTGGAGGGCAGTGATTGTGGAAGCTACATGGTAAAGATGCTGAACTGTGACTTTATGCTGTTCCCAGAGAGCAAAAATGAGAGCAGGAATGGCCATCCAAAGCTTCTGTTGCACAGGAAAAGGATGAGTGAGAGGCTGGAAGTTAAAAGAGAGAGGACTGGTGGCCATGTTGGGAGATGGATAAGTAAATCACAGCAGGCTTCTTTTGAAAGCCTCAGTGAAAACACATCTGTAACTCTGAAGAGGGCCTTTGATTTACAGACTTCTCCATGATCGCCTTATTTCCAAAGATTTTACATGGTAGTAACATGCAGTTTGGGGAATGAAACATAAAGGGAGAAGGCAGCCATGGAGGAGCAGTGGCAGAACAAGGGACAGTGCTCTGGGATTGCAAGGGAGGAAGGATGAGACAGTAGGGAGGAGTGGAAAAGAGAAGGTCAAAATAACAGTGGGGGTGAAGCAACTTCAGTTTTTGTGCTTGGTGCTGTGCAAACACAGGTAACAGGGTAGAATCTGAATGCCAAAAGGTCTGACTCCAGAATGGAAGTGAAAAATGGATTTTCACAGGACTGGGGGATATTCTGCCATTGGTTTGCACTTAGATCACCACAGGATAGGAAATAACACCAAACCAGGCAGACACCTTTAAAAACCTTTCTCCTTTTCTTGTCTGAGAAGAGATGAATCCAGGGAGTCAAAGGAACGATCTGAGAAAGGGTTAGCCTGGTCCCACCAATGTGAACATCAGTGCTGGCTACAGCGAGGTCAGATCCCTGTCTTGGAATGATCTCCCATGGTCTCCACTGTGCTGCCCTAGGAGTCCACTCCTCTCTCCTGGAGAAGGTTATTGCCCTGGACTTCTCTTCACACCTTTTAGAGGTGGCCTTTTCTGAGAACCGTTATTACTTTTCTGGATGAGTCTAGCTTGGCACTGAGCTTCTCAAACAACTTGACAGGCTGTTGTTGGCACCACTGACCACTGAGGAGGCACAACCCTTCATGTACTTCATGTATGAACGCTCTGAACCTCTTTGTCCTTTCCTCCTGTTGTCCTCTCCTGATTGAAAAGTTTCCAAGCTGAGCACTGCTGCTTCCAGATCTCCCTAAAGAGTCTCTGAGCATTTCAGACAGTAACCTGGAGAGCCCTTACTTTCTGATTAAAAAGATGAGGCTCCATTAGCAGAGAGAGGGAGCAGGATGTGAACAAGAGTGGGAGGCCTGCCATCGGCAGGATCCCTGTTCAGTGCTTTAGGCTGTCCCCACTCTCAGTGCCATTCATCAATTTAACCCAATATGATACTGTGATTTTAAGTGACTCCAGCATTAGAAACTCTGTCAGGCATGAGATTTATGGGGTGAGGTGCAAGGAAGGTGCTTCCTCTGCCAAGTCACACACTGTGCTCTTCTTCTCTTTCCAGTCTTTGTGGGGCTAGAAAATTGGGTCCTCACAGGCTCCTTCAATTGGCTTGTGAGGCCAGGGAAAAGATCAGCATTCCTGCAGAGGACTGAAGGAAATGAGTGAGGCTGCAGAGAAGGGGCTAACTGTGGGGCATGAGGAGGACAAAAAGACGTTGGTTTTCTGTGCTTGCTCTCAAACTCTCTTCGCTGTTGCCTATACCTATCCACAAGGATGAACTTTAAGCTGAGGCATCACAGCCCTTTTGGGTTGGCTCAAAAGCTGTTACTGTTTACTCCTTTATTCATAGCATGGAGCTCACCAGTGCTGTCAGGAGCTTTCTGGGAAGCAGAAACCAGTAGTTTTCTGTATTATTTGGCAACCTGCCTGGCTCTGGGGCTTCCAGAGTGGCTAAGGGATGCTGAAGAAAGTGTGGCAGCAGTAGGGGATGACTGTAATCCCCTCTCAGACTTCTTTGCCAAAAGATATCCAAAGAGCCAGTCCCAGCCACACTGGAAGCTCTTGATTTTACAGTATCCTGAATGGTGCTCAGTGGGGCCGTGGAGGGAAGGTACTTAGGAAAAAGCAAGAAGGATGTGGTGGAGGTGGGGAGGACTGGGAGGAGCAATGGCAGATAGAAAGGAAGAGGGACCCTGAGAAGAGCATCAAGCATGAGAGGAGTGTGTAACAGTAGCGCATGAACCAAGAAATGTGCAGCTCTCAAGTGCTTTGCTTTCCTGATGCTCTTCTGCTTAATGCACTCTGTGCTTGTCCCCTTAGATTCCATTTCTGTCGGATTCAGCAGTGGCCCTGTTAGCCTCACACTAGGTAACCAGTTTGTGGTGAAAACAAGAAGAGAGAAGCCCTCAACCACCCCTGGCAGAGCAGCTGTCACAATGGATTGGCTTCCAGCATCTTGCCAGCTGCCCCTAGCACCGGCTGTCTGCATGAGTTAAGAGCCTTCTCCTGAGCTGCTGAGAACTGCCACAGCTAGCCTGTATCATTCACAGCATCCATGAGCACAGGGCTGCCGTCCGGACATCGGATGCCCTGCAGCTCCTTGGGCACTCAGCTGGTGCAGAAGGGAAGCAGCATCTATCTGTGTGTGCGCACGTACACACACAAACACACAACTGTGCAACAGCAGCCAGGGCTAGCACCTCGCAGGCACAAATCCAAGCTGCTGCTTAGGCTTTCACAGGCACACACTGGGCATGCAGAGTAGATGGACACACACATGGACACATGTGGCAATGAGAGGTCTATATGCATACGTGCACATGGCACATGAGAACAAAACTATATGCACACTGAAGAAACATGCATGAACACATCACAAAGTGTCTTTCCCACCCTTGTCATCCAGTCACTGTAAGTACAGATTGTTTTTTCTTGTATGTCATTTCATCCTTCCTTGTCAGGGTGTTTATCACTCACTCAACTATACGAAATGGGCTGATTTGGCCTTCTCACACCAAAACCTCCTGCCACTTCTGTAGGCCCATGCACATGGCTCTGTTCCCATTCCACACTCTTCATCCCTGTCCTCTCACCTTCAGCCTGCTGTGTGCCCATGGATGCCAAGGCCTAGACCTGGGGTGGGCTTGTTTACTCTGTGCCAATCAAAAGCCCAATTCCTGAGTTTCTCTGAAAGAGTAAGAAATCCCTGTGTGCTCCTCTCCCTGCCTCACACCCCTGCATCTCTCACCACCCCTCATGTGGCCTCATTGCTGCTCTGGGCTTAGAAGATATTATTAACATTACAAAAAGGGCTGTCACTTCACAGCAGCCAGGTGAAAAACAGAAAGTCTCTGCAATTAGGAATTTGCTAGGGAAGCCAGGGGAGGCAGCACCAGTAGGGTGATGGAGAAGCAGTGGGCTGCCCTTATCACCCTGTCTTCTTTCCCCTGACCCATCCTCTCCTGCCCTCCTTCTTCTTCCACTTGTCTCTCTATGCTCTCCTCTTTCCCTTCCCAGTTTGTTTGCCTCCCTGCTGATGTCCTGCCGTGGCACTACCTGCCACGGGCAGCATCACTGCACCTTAATTAGGTCTGCGGATGAATGCGGCTGTCAGCCTCGCCACCTCCACACACAGGCTCCCGCTTCCTTCCCATCCCCTGATAAATAGAGCTGATGTGAGATCATTTATCCATAATGGCCCTCTGTGATAATAAATTTTTGTTTCTGGTGGCATTGAGGAGGAAAAGGCAACAAAAATGAAGATGGCCCTGTAGTGATAGAAATACGAGCGGTATACCACATTGGGTGGTGTCTGTGGGGAAGCTGGTTAGGAGAAAGAGCATAAAAGTAAGGGTGGATGAAACACATGGGGGGCCCAAGGGTTGATCTGATGTGTCAAAACTTGACTGACTTTGCCAAGAAATGCAGCCTTCTTTCCCCAGACCCTGCTGGCATCTTCCACAGTGATGGAGGAGGAAGATGACCATGCTCCCAGAGATGATCAGAGGCAGGGAGCAGGGTTGGGAGGCCGGGGAAGAACTCCCAACATCAGCAGGAGGCAGGGGAAATTCTGGTTGTCAGTAGATGAGATGGATATATGGCAGATTTTGCATGGGACCAGATGTGAAAAGATCAGATTGGAAGAGGCTTTGAGAACCTGGTCTAGTGGAAGGTGTCCCTGCTCATGGCAGGAGGTTGGAACTGGATGAGGTTTAAGGTCCATTCCAACCCAAACCATTCTATGATTCTATGATCTTGGGCACCCACTGACTTTGCAAGAGAACTTCTACTTATCTCCCTGGTCTTCCAGCCTGGCAGTTAGTGAAGATAGTCAGCAACAGGATGACATTGTGGTTAGTGTCTGGGAACTGGAGATAGAATAATGCATTGCTGGTACAATTTTTTGCAGGAAGGTGTAATCCAATATCAGAAGCAGCCCCTTGTCAGTGCTTTGTGAGAAAGAAACAGCTGAGAAAAACAGGCAGACCATCACATCCTGGAAATACGAGAAGTGATGCTGGAACTGGAGGGGAAGGAGGTCTCAAAGCATGTCAGCTAAAAGCATGGGAGCTGGAGGGAGGGAAGCAATGACTTTCACATGAAATGAGGCTGTCTTTCTTCCTTTCTTCAGTGCCTGGGGCATAGGCCAAGCCTATCTGTTACTGTGCAATTCCATGACCTCTGCCTGCCCTGCCATGGCATGGCAAAGCTGTCAGTGATCTACACCAGGCTCCCCGGGCTAAGAATATCTCCTTGCCTCCTTGCCACGGCCTCAGCTGTGGACCTCCAAAGGCTGCTGCAACCCAAAGGAGGAGACAGGCAGAGCTACCACAGTGCCCGGTGCAGGGGCAGCCTGGAGGGACCCTGTCTACTCAGCAAGTGCTGGGGCGAGGGCAACACCTCTCCCCACCTTTGTCAGAAGCCATGGATGCCTCCAGAAGCAGGTCATGACAACAGCCTGCTTGACACTATGCGTGCTTGTTCCTACTCACAGGGGAGGCAGCTTGGGAGGAAGGATTCCGGCTCTCCTTGTCCTGTCGCTTCTCCTCACCAGCCTTGTTTTGACCCAGATACATTACAGTGTAACAAATCCATGACTCCCCTCGGGATTTCACAGTTGTTGCCATGCTGCATAGCACCACTGCTCACAATTTCACGGTGGTAGCATGGCGGGTGCTCGTGCCCTCCTCCCCTAATAGGGCCCTTGGGGACAAAGGAAAAGCTCTTTTCAGGCTATATTTGTGCTTCAGCACTCCAGCACACCTCTCTGCTACTGTCACTGCTCTGCAGTCTACCCCTGTCCTGTGCTGAGCCTATGTGTGATCAGAACGCATTGGTGGTGCCTACCTGATGTGATACAACAGGGATGCAGGTGAGCCACGGCATGCTGCAGTCTCCATGGCTTCATCCATGTCGGATGGGAATAACAAGATATGCTGCAGCCTATCCTTGAAGCCCAGTCTAGATGTTGCTTGTGTAGGAGCACAACTGAGATTCACAGTCGAGACAACCTTGAGCCTTCAGCAAAGGCTGGTAATGCACAGACACAGACAGCACAATGCAGACAGGAGGGGCCCTGTCCCTGCCTTCATACTGAAACTTTCTATCCTATTAGCTGGACACAGCAAGAATGACTTCATGTAGTGCAAGTGGGACTGTAAGTAAAATGCCTTAGGTATAACAAAGATGGCTTAGTCAGAGCTAGGCATGGCTCAGCATTATTATGTGGGAGAACAACTGTTCTTGAGGGTAAAGAGACCCTAATCTCATGTCTTTTGTGCTTCTTAGAACAAATTCATCACTCAGAAAGGACCAGCTTATCCTTCCAACCTTTCCATCCCCCTTTGCCTAGATGCCCATGTAAACACCCTCTCTGTCTGTGCAGACCATGTTTTTGACATGAAGCAAGCTATGCTCTGACAACCTCCCTGCTGCCCTGGCCTGACAGCTGTTCATCACTGGCTGAGAACACCAGCCTCCAGAGCACAGGAGCACTTCCTCCTTATGAATTATTGACACAAACCTTTGCCTTTCCATACCCATGGACTCCCCACCCCTCTCCCTGCCTCTCCTCACCCTGACTGTGTTTGTCAATTACCTCCTCATCAGACCTTTCCTTTGAAAAATACCTTTTCATCTTGCAAAAAGCTTTTTATGCTTTCTTTTCTTCCCAGGGAGGGGACTAGGAAGACATGGCATGTGGGGAGGGCACTACCCAGCCACTGTTAGGAATACAAAGGCAGCTTGTGCATGGCATGCCTCTTAATTGGCTGTACTCTGGGACACCGGGGCTCATCCTCAGTGATGAAACAGAGAGATGTGGCTCCCTCTCAGTGGAGAACATTGCAAGGGCAGAGATTCCCTTTTAAGGGTGTGGGTTGGTGGGCAAGGTTTGAGACAAATTGCCCAAAAAAGCATAGATTTTCCTCAATCAAAGCCAGCTCTCCTCTCCTCCTGCTGTGCTGCAGCCAGCTGTTTGCCTTCCTGGAGTTTTCCTCCTCCCAGCCCATGCTTTGGGTGAGCTCACCCAGGAGGCATCATCATTAAATGCCAATGTGGGAATGAACATGAGAACCTTTAATTAGCTCACTTGTATAAATAGCCTGGTTTCAGCTGGCAGGGGAGGTTGGGCCGTGCATCTTGAGCGCCCAGCCCCGGATTCTGATGAAGTTGTGGGGGGAGTGGGTCTGTGAGGCCCTATTCTAGGTATATCACTAGAGGGAGGCAAAGACCTGCCTTATAGCAGCCTTCCAGTACCTAAAGGGGCCTACAAGCCTACAAGAAACCTGGAGAGGGACTTGTTACAAGGACATGTAGTGACAGGATCAGGGGGAATGGCCTTGAACTGAAAGAGGGGAGATTTAGATTAGACCTTAAGAAGAAATTCTTCCCTGTGAGGGTGATGAGGCCCTAGCACAGGTTGTCCAGAGAAGCTGTGGCTGCCCCATCCCTGGCAGTGTTCAAGTCCCGGTTGGACACAGGGGCTTGGAGCAACCTGGTCTAGTGGAAGGTGTCCCTGCCCATGGCAGGGGTTGGAACTGGGTGAGCTTTAAGGTCCCTTCCAACCCAAACCAATCTAGTATTCTATGATTCAGCTGCAGCTCAGCTTGACCCTAACCCCTCTGGTGATGGACAGAACTGCTCAGCTGCTGATGTACGGCAGGCATGGGCAACACCCAGTCCCACCAGAGGGCAGGAAGCTGTGGTGGGGCAGGGTTTAAGACTCTCCCTTCCCTTGCCGTACATATGTCCTGGATAGAGACAGCGCTGATAACTGACCTGCAAGTTCAGGAATAGGTATAGCTCCCACTTGCCTGTGATGCTGGGCATCAACAGGTTATGACAGCTCCTTTCCTGCCTGTGAGAGACAGAGTTTCCCCTCTCTCATAGGAATTGGCCTTTATCTGCTACCCTATATCCCAGTCAGGAATCCACTGGAGGGGAGAAAAAGGTGCAATGTACCCCTGACCCTTCTTTTTAACAGCATGTGCTACCCAATGGGTACTATTGCAGATCTGGCAATTTCTCCCTCCACCATGCAGCCTCCTCAAACCCTTAGCAGATGCTTTTCCTCATGAAATAAGAGACAAAGTGTTCTTGTTGGTCAGGAGCACATCTGGAATGGAAAAATGAGCATTGGAAAGTATGGAGGGTGCCTACCAGCTGCAGACAAGAACAATACTGGGGGTATTGTCTCCCAAGGAAGATTTAAGCTAATCTGTATGCCGATGGGGGTTTGCCTCAAGAAGAATCAGTTGGGATCTGTGAAATCAAGGATGCAAAAGGCAGGTGGGTCCTCACAGCTTGGGGGATCAAGGCTGGGGTGTTTATGTATCAGCCCATCTTGCCTGTATTTTATTCTGGCGGTGAACGTGTTCTGCAAACAAACAGAACGTTGAGGAAGGAACTTGTGGAGCGAATGACTGTTTTTTTGGTTGCTAAGCCATCTGTTCTGCTCCAGCAGCTCTCCGAGGGCTGCGCTCCCCGTCTCCATGCGTGTGTTCCTCTGTGGGAGGCTGGCGCTGGCTGGCGTGGCAGGAGGGAGTATCGGGGTGGAGGGGAGGATGTGTGTGTGCTGGGGAACTCGGATGCTCTGAGCAAATTTGCTTGGGAGGGGAGGAGGAAAGTTGGCTATGGCAGTGTGTGCAAACATAAGAGGCAGAGGCCAAGCCTTGGAGCGTATGTGTATGGAGCTGTGCTTTCTATGTGTGTCTGAGGGTCTAGGATCACTGGCATGGGCTCGGGTTTACACCAGGATAAGGAACCACTCCTCCACAGCTTGGAAGCCATAGGGCTGGTCAGTGCATTGCAAACCTGCCTGCAGCTGGGGGCGAAGATGTGTCTTTGTGCATGTCAATGTGGAGCAGTGAAATGACACTCATGGAGAACGTATGTAGGTGGGCAACAGCAGTGTGGCATCCAGTGGGCTGAGAGAAGGGAGGTGCAAGCTGGTGGGAGGGAGCTGTTGTGTGGCACACACTGCAGGCGATGGGGTACAAGTGCAGAGGGAGATGAAGCCCATGCATGTGGAGTTTATGGCCAGCCCATCAGTGCGCAGGAACCCAGCTTTCCCATCCTTGTGCCTGTCCACCCCACAGCAGTCTCTTCCTCCTACGCTGCATCATCAATGCCCCTGCAGCATCAATTGTGCTGCAGTGATGAGGGATGAAGGCTAATGACCTCTGCGTATTGATTACCTTGAACCAAGCTGTGGAGATCTTTTATCCCCACACCCTTCCTCATCCCTGCCCTCACTCACATCCTTCCTTGCTCCTTGCCAGACAAGGCAGGGTTGCCATAGCAGCTGACAACTTCCACTGTCCTGCCTCTCAGGAGGACAGGCAGCAGCAGTAAAAGAGATGAGTTTTAGCAATAAACCTATGGCCTGTTTGTGTCCTTGTCTCATGGGAATAGCAGCTGGGGCTCCTTTGGTAACCTTCTGAGGCTGGTGTAGTCACCTCAGAGAATCCAGGTGTTGTACGGAGGGAGAACTGTTAGTGTATTGGGCACACATGATGCTCCTCACCCACAGCCAGTTGTACCCAGCTGCTGGGTTGCATTCAGTTGTGCCCACTTCTGAAAGCTAAATTGTTCTGTGACAGCATTAAATAAAGTAGGGTTCTCCAGATCACTCCTAGCTGGCAGTGTAGACATCCTCAGCACTGAATCACACCTCTTCAGGAACCTTCATTCCTCTCTCTCCCTGTCATGCAGACATGCTGCTGCACTGCAGATGCAAACAGGGCATCAGCTTCCACCCCAGAAGCAGCTGCATTAAAAGGTGAGCTGAATGCCACCCGTCTGCTCTAAGCAGCATCATTTAGAGAATGCACTTGATTGGCGGCAGCAAGGAAGTTGATGTTGCTTTGTACAACAGCTGGTGTCTTCTGTAAAGATGGCACTCATTTTGGGGATATTTTATATGTTTTTCAAACATTCCTTCCTTAGGACAAGATCCTAGATCTTTGATCTATGCTGGTATAGCCATTCTTACATTTTTAGTGTGTCATTATGTCCTGGTGCACCTTCTCAAACCTCTTTCACACAAACACTTCAATGGTGTTTTTGTGAATCATGGCCTTTACAGAGCATGCTTCTCCCCACCCCCAAAAAACTAAACATAAACACCACAATCATAGAATCATAGAATAGTTTGGGTTGGAAGCAACCTTCAAAAGCCAACCCCAAGGCAGTGAGCAGAGACATTCCCCACCCTCAACAAAAAAGCCCCAAACAACCAAGACCACCAGATTAAGAAGAATCCCAGCCTTGTGGGATTTGGGAGATCGTAGGTCTGTTATAGACCTGTGGGGCAAACCACATCCTTCTCCTTCGCCTTCAAGATAATGGTGGCAATGCTGCCTCTCCATCTGCTACCATCAGGGTCCCAGGCTTGTGGATGGAGTATTCTTGCATGCACACAGCTCCTCCCTGCCTCCTTTAGAGGGTGGTCTCTTGGTGCGGTTGGAGACAGACCAGGAACGAA
Organism: Coracopsis vasa; assembly: GCA_026283785.1. Classification (NCBI taxonomy): domain Eukaryota; kingdom Metazoa; phylum Chordata; class Aves; order Psittaciformes; family Psittacidae; genus Coracopsis; species Coracopsis vasa. The sequence continues at coordinate 12,981 of JANHGB010048353.1, forward strand.
GTGTAGTGTCTAGCGATGGCACATCAGTGCTCAAGGCTACGCTAACCTAAGTGGTTTGTGACAAAAAGGTGAGTGAAAACCTCCAGGGCCAAAGTGTCTAGCCAAAAGTCCAAGCAGGACAGCAGGCAGCTGAGCATGATCAACACAATCATGGTAACATCAGCAACAGAATCTCCTGCTATCCTTGCTATAACTGCCCCTAGAATAGATACTCCCTCTACTTTGAATGACCCCAGAAGTTCTGCTTTCAGAGTGGAGGTACCTTTGCACAGTTACATCACAAACGTCTGGGCATGGAACAGCAGCTGAGCTGCCATTGGGACAGAGGCAACTCTCACCTGAAGGTTAGCAGAGATTCTCTTTTTCATGTGTCAGGACAGAGGAAGGAGGCCCTGTGGAGAGGGGACCTCTACCACCAATTGTTGAGTTGTGTCACTTTTGGGAATGCAGGGAGAGTAACAGGGGAGACCACAAACTGGTAGCGTTCATGGGGTGGCCTTACTGATATCACCACCAGAGACAGGGACATAGAAGAAAATAAGTGGTTTCTGCTGATAGAGATGGCAGGGGAAAATGGAAGAAGACTTTGGAAGAAGGAAAGTCATAAGAAATGGAGGGAGGCAAGGTATGCGAGTGTGATGGGTTCTTTGTTTAAACAAAAAGTGTGGTAATCTCCCCATGTTTAGGTGCTGTTTGAGAGAACCTGATTGGGATTTATTAGAAAATAAAAATGCTCTAATTGAAAGCGAGTGGAAGCGATTTGTATTAATAATGGGAGAAATCATTAAATAATGGAATTGTTTAAAATCTATTAGTTTCCTCCATGCAGTGAGACGAAGGGGTTGATTATCTTGCAATAGAACATATTAAAAGAAGAGCCCAGCCTGCTGGTCCCCTATGCAGATTAAAGATGTAATTTATTGAAGCAATTTATTTTCTTTTGGGAAGAAGGGGAAAAAATGGAAAAATACGATAAGAGCTGATATCGAGTCTTGGATTCTTAATTTGAAGCCCTACCTCTTATCTGCCTTCTTTCAATCATTAGAAAAAAATGATTTGTTCCTTTGTTGGGGTTAAAGCTGCAGGAGCAGACAGGGTGGCTGGGGGGATAAAAATATGATCTCATGAGGAGGCCTGTTACTCACTTCTTGAGGTTTATATTATTGACAACAGTTGCTTCAAATCCAAGGCAAATCAACCTTGGGCTGCCTGGAATAGCAGCAGGTAGAGCTTAGAGGTCAGCACTGAGGTGCTGTCTATTCCTTATGGAGGACAAAAGGAACTTAGAATCATGTTGCTAAACTGAAGATTAATTCAGAGCTACTTCATTCATTCAGTCTGTCTCTGTACTAATCTGGCCCTTACAAACCCGAGTGAGAGAATGACAAATGACTCCAGTATTCACACTTACAGTCCCTTCCAGTCAACGGGAATTCAGGTATTGAAGTAGGAATTCGGGTATTGAAGTAGGCACTTTGCGGTGTGGCTAGTGGTGGAGCTCACACTTGTCCCATGATTTGCCTGCCTTGCCCACTGAAAAGGCTTTGCAGGCTGGTGCTTTCGCTGTTCTTTGGTTTTCTCAGATAAAGACCTAGATCCCTTCTTGCCCATTTTCTTCTGGCTCCACTGTGACCCAGTATCACCAGAGGGATCTAACAGGACTCCGCAGCTCTTCCTGCCTCCTCTTCTTTTGTGTCATTTGCTTGTGCTCTTTGCGTTGCTGTATCCAGACATCTCTCACGTCACTTTGCCTCACCTTGTACCTCCATACTACTTTTGGCTTGTAGGCAATAGGGCATGAAGTCCTGCCACTCTCAAGTAGGCTCAAGGAACCCAGACCCAGCTGTCCTTCTGTCCAACTTCACTGTCAAAATCTGTCAGAAGAGTACCATTATAAGGCACTCGTCTTGCTCTCCTAAGATAAATAGCTGGATTCTGCCTTGAAAAACAATAGGCAGGGTAAAATGGAGACATCAGACTGCAATTTCATATGTTTTAAGAAAACTATGTGAGGTTTCAAGATGAACTTAATACTGCAAATACCACAGCTAAGAGTCTGTCTGTGAGAATCCATTACTTCCTATAAAGAGGATGAAAGACATTAGAGAAGGTATAAAGATCATAAAGGTGTGGCTGTAGTGGGTCTAAAACAGGGAAGCCAAACCAAAATGCAATCTGCTGAGAGATTTATGCTGAGAAGTCTGTGGCTTGGGCCAAAGGTATGGTCTTAGTCCCAGCCTGAGCCGGAAAGTAGGGCTAGGGATTATCACAAGAGATAGCTTAGAGCTGCCATTGTACTGGGGCTGGGATGGAGCTGCCAATGCACTCCCTGTTCTGCCAAGAGATCTCTGTGTGAGACAATGACTTTTCACACCTATGATTTGCAATGGAATTATTTTTGCATAGCAACACCATTTAGAGACTTTGCCTACCTAGGTGCTTTGATGAATACTTATTTCCTTTACTTAAGCTTCCAATCAATTCTTCTGTGTCTATTGGCCTTTCAGACTTCTGCATATGCCTCTGTACCTTAATACCTATTGATTTCTTTTCTTTGTTTTTGCATCTTTCTTTTACCTCTGCTTTGCATAGGGACAATATGATAATATCAGCTGCCTGTAGGGAGGAAAATTATTATTTCCTCTCTTCCTCACTGTGAGAGGCTTCTTAGTACAATATATTAAAATGGATCACAGACAGAGAGTGTCTCCTCGCCTTCAAGAAAATCAATCTTTTTCTCCAACTTCCTAGCATAGCTACAAACCCTTTAACAATCTGCCCAGCATTTTTCTAAACAGAGGTCACTCAAGCATATTTGTGCGTTCCACCACTTCAGGTACAGTGATTGACAGACCTTTTGAGTCAAACTCAGTCAAATACAACAGTTCAGAGACCAAGAAATTAAACAAACTTGAGGCTGAGGCTTGTCTTTCTGAAAAGTACATCATTAGTTTACCTAAACTGGGTAATCAACATTAGTTTACTTAAACTCCATCATTAGTTTACCTAAACTGGGCGCAATAGCAAATGTAAAAATAACTCATCCATACTTCTGAGATCAGACAGGTTACTGGGTGAGTAGATGGAAGCAGCTCTGCTTTTGACTCGTTTTGGATTCAGTAGCCATACAGCTTCATACCGGTATGCTGGTAGATCATGCATACACAAACTTCTTCATCATAAACACACACTAGGATGTGTATAACTGTATAACCACTCACCCAGTCACAGCTGCAGCAACCAATACATTCAGAGCATGGCATTCGGTGGGATTAATTAGTTTCAGGGCACTGAGTGCACTGATGAGCCTTATCTGCCCTGACCAGTCTCACCTGGGGCTTCCACTGAGACATCCTCTGCCCACAGCCCTACTTAAGCTCAGGCCAAGGCACCTGCTTTTGGTTGTGTTGTAATTGTGTTGCTCTGGAATAGAGCTGAAATCTGTTTCATCATCTTGGTTTACCTAAGCTTGTTAATAGATCTGTTGCTATCACAACCCCTGCTCAGGTAGTGTGCTTATCTTACCCTTAGCTCCTGATTCATCCCTTTTTATGAAGCAGTGCTGCTCTTGTTGCTCCCAACAATTGGCATTCATCTTCCTCTCCAGCTGTAACAAATACATATTTGCCACTCTTCCCTGTCTGGTGAGGGCAGTATCACCTGAAAATAAGAAGAGAGAAAACCATCAGCATTACAGGGTGATCAGAAACACATTTATACTTGCTTTACTGAAAACAAGTGGGTATTTATTCTTGATGAACACAAATAAAGTACACCATACTGCACTTCCACCAAATCCTTTCTCCGTCATTAAGCACACACCCACAAACATATCCCCCGATATTTCCCCAGTGAAGTAACATAAGGATTGTAGTGTACTGTGCTGATCTTGGGTTGGTACGTGTAGTGGGTAACTATTAACTTGTTTTTCCTTTCTCTGGGCCTCTGTGGGTGGTAAGGGAAAAGACAGATCCCAATATCAAGACTAGGATGTAGATCAAAATGACTGTGGGTGAAGGCACATGGATCTGTAGCAGCCTTTGACATTTCTTGCTTACACATATGCATTGCTGCTCATAGTCACCCACCCAAAATGGGAATCCTGATATAATGTTCTTCCTGTCTCTGATGTTTGATAGCTGCACAGCTATCAAGTTTGTTCTGCACAAGCTGCAGAACAAACCGCACTGCTCCTAAAATCATTCCTAGTCTTTGCCTGAGTAATTTAAAGTCATGTCCCCAGAAGGTCCTTTGCAGAAAGCACTTCTCTTGCTTGAACTTCTCTTCCCTTTTCCCAATGACTCTTCAATGCCTAGAAGGCTCTGAAGACCCATGGACACAGCCCTTTGGGGTTACAACTATGTCAAACACATCCAGGACAGCGTGAGCACTGTTCTCAGGCTGTCTACACTGCAATCGTCAGCCTGCCTCTGAGCTTGGCTGTGGCCTGTGCAAATCAGCAGCCTGCTAAATTGAGGTTCATGCAAGTCTGTGGCAGCTTGACCAATGCATAGAGGGCCAGCTCCATCTTCTAACCTGGTCATAGGCATCCAGAGAAAATCCTACTCACTCTCCTCACCTCTGTTCATCCTCTGCAGCACAGCACCAACCATCCTCCTTTTGGATGCTCACTAGTCCAAGGTAGTGGAGGGATGGCAGGGATGGCTCTGACAGCTCATTTGCACAATGCCTCAAAGCCGAATCTTGGCAGAGGATTCTGCTGACCCCTGCAATGCAGCCAAGAGGGAATGCCAGAATCTCTGAATTCTCTTTCCTTTGCTTCATTTAGTGCTTCATATCTGTTTCTTGGAGGCAGAAGAAAGTAAGTATTGTCTTCTGTCCTTTGCTTGGTATGTGTCTGGGTGTGGGTGCATGTGCACTGTGTGGAGAGGCATCTTCAAGACACAAAATCATAGAATCATAGAATGATTTGGATTGGAAAATCCTTTAAAAGAAGTGGAGTAAAAGACAGCAGTGATAGATTGGTTGAACAGAGGGGTTGAACCTGAGACCACTGATATTGTTGGTACTGGGAACAGCAATCAGGCTATGCTGGGAGACAAAAGGAAGGATGGTAAGGGCTGGGGCTAGGGATCAGGGAGGAAACAGTCCATGTATCTCAGCTAATGCTCTCTGGCAGGGTAGCAACACTAATGGATATTAAAAGTGTCAGCTTCAAGATTTAGCAAAATGGTACCTCTCCTGATGCATCTCATCCTGGCACACAGAGCCCAGAGCAGAGGAGAAATTAGGGCCAACAGGCTGCACATGCTGAGTAGAGGGCTGCCCTTTCCTCTTGTCAGGAACCTTACTCCTGTGACTCTGTATCTCATGATGACAATCCTCTGTAGTGCTGTTTGCTAACAGCATGCCAGTTTCTGGGTGAGAAGCCACTCTCCATCACCCACACAGATCTGCTCTCCTCTATGCTCAATGGTGCATTGCCCTCAGGAAGAACAAAGGGAGACAGGTCCATCCTCCAAAGGGAAGGAGGAAGCTTGGGTACGGAGCCATCTCCTGCTGCCCCATTGAGTGGAGTGAGGTGGAGACGTGACAGTAGTGGCTGGCTGCTGGCTGGACCCCTGTGAGTTGGGTCTTTCCAGCGTGTTCCAGTGGCGGTACCATTCTCAGTCAGGTATGACTTATGACAGAGCACTAGCAAATGAGATACTGCCATTCCCCAGCCCTTGGAGACCCTCTGTGAAGACATGGTGAAAGGAAGGGATTTACCTGCCTTTCCTCACTGAGTAGAACATGGGGTACCAAAAGGAAAAAGGGAAAGAAAAGAGTATTTAAAGAGATGGAGCAATGTACTCTCTGCTAGTTCCACCCACTCCCCTTATTCTCCTCTGCCTTCCCTTTGTATCTGTGATTGGAGTTTTTTGGCACAGCAGTGGTGTCTACTGGTGTCTGATTTGGATACTGGGAGGGAAAGCTAATGAAGGGGTAAGTATGATGCCCCAGCCCTCTCCTGTTTACACTAAGTTTCACCCTCATCTATCTATATCCAAGCCTTACCCTCTAGAGTGCCTAAGAGAAGATCCAATTGAGTTTTTTCCTTCTACTGCTAAGCAGCCACAGCCTGGCCTGACAGAGTTGGACTCCATCTCCTTCCCAGGTTTTCCTTGGCTGTGTTATGACTTGATCCATCTTTTTGCCAAGTGGATAACTGCCACACTGCCGGCACTGGAGATGGATGCTCTTGTTACCCATCCAGCTAGGGAGCATTGTCCCTGAGGCAGTCAAGTTGTCAATGACACAAGCAATGTGATTTTCCTTGCAAGCTTACTCCCAGCTGAAGAGAAGACCTCCAGGTACCCTTCTGGCTTCCTCTGGGCTAGAAGGGAGCAGTGTGCACAGAAATGTCTCACACCTTTGTGCTAATGCTCACTGTGTCCAAGGTGGCCAAACTAAACACTCCAAATTCCTAAGCTATTGACACTCGACAAATCTTTCTCTACTTAAACTTACATCTATTTCAGTCCCATTCAGGCTTATGTTTTGGGTTAAAGGGGCTGGAAAGGGAGGGAGGCTAGATCCGACTGTCACAGTGGCCAAGCCCTGGGATCAGATGGGGTTTTGGAGCATACATCTTGACGGCAGATAAACCAGAGAGGCAGGGAGGTCCCCAGAGGCAACCTGACTGTTCCCTCCTACTCTCCCTCCCTACCTCCTTATTGCAGTGAAGGGGAGGCCAAACTGGCCAGGAGCCAGCCAAGCACAATCCCACTGAGATGCTCAGAAGAGACGTAAGGAGCAGTCACAGAAAGAGGGAGTGGGCAAAACCTCAGAAGAGTCGAAAAGCAAGGGGGAAATAGGAAAGAGCTTGCAGCTCAGTAGTTGAGACAACACAGAGGAGTGAAAGATAATGTCCCATTTTATAGCGGCCACATAAGGAAAAGGTAAAGATGAAATAGCTAGCCCCCAGCAGCACTGGCAGGTCTGAGGCCCAGCTCTGCACAGGTGAATTCATTGTCTTCCAATTCAAGGTGAAGTCTTGGCCTTCAGGTGCTCAAAAGGAGCAAAAAATCCTTCTTGCCTTTAAGACAATTCCTGAAGGGGCTGTTGGGCTCTGGTTTCCCCTTGCAGTCAAAGCCTCTCTTGATAATAAGGTGGTTTCCTCCTGCCTCATATTCTGTTCTCTGATGAGTGGCCAATACATGTTCAGGGTAAAATGATCAGGCAAAGCAACACTACCAAACGAATGTGAACACAGGCTATCCTGGTGCCTCTCTGTGGATCTGCCTATTCTGTTCTCTTTTTTCTTTCATTTGTTCTTCCTTGCTAATCTCTTTCAATCCTGATCTTGTCCGTACTCCTCCTTTCCATCCCAGAGTTCCTAGAAGACCCATACTCCAGGTCTAAGCAGGTTCCCCGACCCCTGAGCTGCACCCCAAAGTCAGTTCTGTGGGACAGAGACCTCTGCAGTGCCTGAGGTATCCTGATCCAAAACACGCTGAGAGACTGAGGCAGGAACAGATGTACTAACTGGCCTTCACCTCAGTTGTGCGAGCCCTGCTACCACCTTTTGTCTCCCTGATGCACAGGGATCTCAGGCACTTGCTCTATATATTCCTCCTGCTGCAGTATCTGGGTCTCACCCACAGATTTGGGTGGCTGTGACTTTACCAGGTCTTTGGGTTTGAGAGGGACCCCCAGGCCTTCCCTGCCCTCACTGTTTCTGGGCAGGTAGCACAATCAGCCTATGTGACAGCACACAGCCTTGGAGTCCCAGGCAAGATGGAAGGAGAGTTCACTCTCACATCCACACTTATTTCTCAGCTTGTTTTCCTCCTCCTAGGTATTACAGCCCGAAGAAGGGAAGGAGGCGCGGTGAGTAGGGTCTCTGCAGCAATAGGGAAACAGCTTTGCAAAGTGTCTGTCCTCCAGGAGGTATTTGAGCTCCTCACCTCCTTCAGGGCAGAGGATTTAAGAAGATGAACTTTCTTCAATGGTTTGCAGAGGAGAGGCAGATCCGGCAGAGCAAATCCCAGCTTACGCATTACAAAGTGGCTTTCTTGAAGATAAATTTACCCTATGAGAAATAGTGCAGATATCCCCTCTAAATGCACACACACACCCTGCTCTCCCCTGACCACAGACTGCAACCCCCTGTTCAGACCCAGTGCCTGCCACATCTCCTTGGTACCCTTCCTCCAGGAACTCTGTTCACACCCTCCTTATTCTTAAGGCATCCTTCTCCCAAGCCATTTCCAGGAGCATCCCCCCTCCCGGTTCTCCTCCATGCCCTTCCTTCATGTTCCATTTGTCTTTTGACCCAAGACTCCTTTCCACGTGCATCTGACACACCTACCCGGAAACTCACTTTCTTGCTCCTTCTTTCTTCCTAGGGAGCAATTCCACCCTCTCCCCTTTGCTGCTGACATATTCCCACCTAGAAATGATGCTTATCACATTCCTAAAAGGAGCAGAGGAAGAACCAATCAAGCCTATGAAACCTAGGTGGGCCTAAGGGGTAAAGCCCCCCCTTCCTCTTGTACAGATAAACATTCTTCCAAAGCCTTAGGGCTGGGACAAGCACTGTGGGTGGAGGGAGATGGACTGGAGCAAAAAGAAGGTATTGAAAGCATGCCTGATGAAGCGAGATGCTGAGCTGGTTTAGGTATTCTGGTCGCAGCAGCATGTAAAATCCCATTATGGCTTTACTATGGTGAGTTTAATACATTGAACCCTTCGTTGCTCCAGCTGCCCCTGCCAGGCATCTCTGAAATTCACAGCAACAGGTTTTCAATCTCTTAGCAATTCCCAGCTCACTGGAGCAGCCTGCCTGCATAGGAAATATGCAGCATCTCCCAAACCCACCTGGAGGACAGGCGCTTTCTTCTTCTCCTTCCTGCCCCACAGCAAAGACTCCATGCTGTGGAGACAAGCCTGGCTCTGGAGGAGGTAGAGCTGCCCAGAGCATCGTGTAGCTGGGTAGTTTCCCTCAGCTAAAGGCTGGAGGTTTGTCAGCAGGGGGTTGGGCTGTGGGCTGTGCCAGTGTAGGGATTTGACATGAAAATGGTAGCCTTGCTCTCTGCTAACAACACTGAATGACCTGGGATCTTTTAGCAGCATGATGAACGCTTTCCAACAGGGTACATCTACATCTGCTTCCTTGATGCATTTGGGAAACAGGCATAAGGAGGCATCAAGAAGGAGTCAGTAGCAAAACTGGGAATCTTGGATTTCTGTGGGAAGGCTGGGAAGAGACTCTGTATATTGCTCTGTGGCAAGATGAGCATCAGCCTTTCCTTAAAAAAAAACCCAAAAACCAAAAAACAAACCAAAGAAATATTTTTTGACTGTGATGACAAAGGACTGAGCAGAGCGGCACATGGTGCATAGATTTTTTTTGTCAGGTGATGGGGAACACAGGAAGGTAAGCATTTGTGAGATGATATGAGTGTAACAGCATGCCCTATAGCAGGAATAGAAGCGTCTGATGAAAGGATTGCATGGAAATGATGCAGATTCTTACCATTTTGTCCTAAGCATCATGACACTTAATGAAGCCCTCAGCAGCTGGAATTGGGGGAATCAAAAGTTAATTTTAATTCTCATACCAAATATGAAAAGGAAGGAGGGAAACAAGTTTCTGTTTTCCAGGACAAAATATCCTCAAAATATAACTAGGCAAGGGTCCTTTGGAAATTCAAATAAAACCCTTCTTTTAAAGTCCAGTCTTATGTTTGGGGAGGTTGGTGATATTTTGATCTAGCTTGGGAAATATGAGGTGTGGTCAAATGGTAAATGGGTACAAGAAGGTACTGTAGTGGAAATAGAACGTGTGTGTAAGTGCATGTGTTCATAGAATCATAGAGTGGTTTGGGTTGGAAGGGAACCTAAAGCTCATCCAGTTCCAACCCCCTGCCACGGACAGGGACACCTTCCACTAGACCAGGTTGCTCCAAGGCCCGTCCAACCTGGCCTTGAACACTGTCAGGGATGGGGCAGCCACAGCTTCTCTGAGCAACCTGTGCCAGGGCCTCACCACTCTCATCACAAAAAACCTTCTTCCTTATGTCCAATCTAAATCTACCCTCTTTTAGTTTAAAACTGCTGCCTCTTGTCCTGTCAGTATAGGCTTTGGTAAAAAGTCTTTCTCTGTCTTTCATATATATTCATATAAATACTTTTGGCTTTAAGTATTAAAAGGCTGCAGCAAGGTGTCCAGGCTGAACAAGCCCAGCTCTCTCAGCTTGTCTCCATAGCAGAGGTGTTCCAGCCCTCTGATCATTTTCGTGGCCCTCCTCTGGACCCACTTGAAAGGTCCGTGTCTTTCTTGTGCTCAGGGCCCCAGAGTGGGATGCAGTTTTCCAGCTGGAGTCTCATCAGAGTGCAGTAGAGGGAGAGAATCCCCTCCCTTGACCTGCTGGCCATGCTCCTTTTGATGCAGCCCAGGATATGGTTGGCTTTCTGGGCTGCAACTGCACATTGCTGGCTCATATTCAACTTTTCCATCACTATCCCCACGTCCTTCTCTGCAGTGTGGCTCTCAAGCAATTTACCCAGTCTGCACTGTTATTGGGGATTGCCACAACCAGGACACAGGATCTTGCACTTGGCCTTGTCAAACTTCATGATGCTCAAGTGGGCCCAATTCTCAAGCCTAACGAAGTACCTTCTGATATTATCCCTTCCCTTTGGTATGTCAACTGCACTACTCAGCTTGGTGTCTTCCACAAACTTGCTGAGGGTGTACTCTATCCCATTTCATATGTCATTATTGTAGATATTAAATAACTCATTACTGATTGTCTACAATTGGTTGACTACTGGTTGTCTATGCACACCAATGTGTTATGTACCATTACATGGATTTTAACGGCATCAGAGTAAAGGCATCACTGTAGGGACACCAAACCATGAGAGATGAAGCTGTGCATGTCAGGGGTTTAGGGTCAGCTGGCATTTCCAGGAGCCTCTGAGTGCACTTCTTCCCCAATTCACGTAGCTCTGAGCTGCTTGCTCCCCCCTGTCCCTTTCCCCTGCCTCTCTTGAAGTCCCTGTAGCATTTTTGTGTGTGAAGCACACTTCTTCCTGCTGAATGATCTCTGGAGAGGAGGCCAAGCAGCCCATTAGCTCCTGGATATTGAAATCACAGCTCCAGAGCACAGCGGTGCAGCTGGTGAGGAAAGTCAAGGGCTGCAGCAAGGAAAACAGAGCTCTGCACAACAGAGCCTTTGTACACTGTAATCACGATTTCAGGCTTGCCAACCCTGCCTTCTCTTCCCTCCCCTGATACCTTGCTGTTTATTCTGGGTCTATTATTGGCTTCCATTTTTGTCTTTTCCTTGTCCTGTGTCAGCTCAAGGACAAGCATAACCACATGTGAGGAAGGGGATATCTGTGGAGCAGATTTGAAGAACTTTCTCTCACCCTGCCACCAACAGCCACAGGGTCCTTTCCATGCAGATGGTGAAAATGTGAAGAGCTCTCTCTGTCCCTCTTCGTCCACTGAGGGCTGGTCCTGGAAGCCCTGCTGAAACTTGGGGTGTTTTTCCCAGTCAGAAGGCAGCAGGCAACAGGCAAATCACTGTTATCTGTGTCTCTTCCTTCTCAGGGAGGGCTGTGTATCTTTTTCATTTAGGTAATAACAGGCTTTTGACAGTACCTCCAGCACAAAACCAAGCTGTGGGTGAGCAGCAGGAGCTGAAGAGTGGCTCAGGTTTAGCAACGCACCTTCCACTGATAACAGGGGTTTTTCCCAGAGCTCTGTGAAGGCAGACTGAGTCTGTCTGGGGGGCAGGAGAGGCAGCATCCCTCATCAGGAAAAACAAAGAGGGGGATTTGTTGAAGGTGAGAGGACAGTGGCAACATTATGGAGAGGGATGAGCAAAGCACAGGGGGGCATAATGCACTGTGGGAAAGAGACAACAGAGACAAAAGTGAGGTGGAAGGATTAGAGCAGGGGAAAGTAAAGGGAAAGAATAGGGGGTTCTGGAGAGGAGCATGAATCTGGGAAAAATTGAGAAGCATCAAATTTCTGATAATGACAAAAAGTCCCCAAAGTAGCATTTCTTGAGGAAAGATACTGCATACTTCATGCCGTGTTGGGGTAAGAGTCAGTTACAAGGTCCAAGACATTCCTGACTGTTACGTGACTTTTCAAACAGTTGCAGGAGTTTACATTTCTCCCTGCTATATTTTCTCTCCCATGCTGCAATAGAAGATAAATGAGAGAGCACACACACACACACACACACACAAAGAACAAGCTCAAACTCAGTCATGGGTTAGGTTTGTTAATACATCAGGCTGTTTCAAGGTGTCTCTCCCAACAAGTCAATCTTAAAACTTCATTTTTCTCTCTTCAAAATGAGTTGAACTCAGTTTTCTATGTGTACATTGCATATGTGCCTCCCATATGCAGCGGGATGGTTACAGCTTTTGGGCCTTTTGCCCCAGTGGGAAGTCTGTAAACCCCAAAGGAGGCTCTGGTGTACCTGTGAATGTGATTCCAATCAGATGAGGCTTCACTGTCACTCAGGAGCTTGGTGACTAGCAATAAATATTCATAGAATTGATTAGACATTAATTGCACAAATCACCACCTCTTCAGCCAACCCCAGGAACCTTGCAGCCACCCACATAGTTAAAGAGGCAGCAGAAAGTGTCTTTTCTGTAGGTCTCTTAAGGTCAGTCTAATGCCTCCAAAGGAGATGACTGTCAAATGCCTCACCTCTCAATGCCCTTTAACAGAGCCACCAGAGTCCTTCCCCACATTCTGCCCCAGGTGAAGGGCTGTGCTCCCACTAGTGTAGCCCTATAGTCCCTGTAGACCTCACTGCAGTATGTCCTGCCTATTTCTCCCCACATACTGCTTGCTGTCCCACCCCACAGGGAGTGCTCCTCCCTGCTCCTCTGATGTTCATTCTTCCCTTACACACAGTTCTGTCAGGGCCCTTCTGCAAGGAGAGGGCAAGGAGAGGCTTTGGGCTGGGATGCATATGGACTGTGTGTGTATCTGTGTATAGGCAGATGTGCTTGGGTATATGTGACTATATGAGTGTGCAGGACACAGCACATTTACACACATGTTTTTGTACTCACACCTGTGTTTGTACTCAGAAAAGGACAGGTAACCCCACTAATTCAGCAAGGTAGAGGAGCAAAGACATGCTGTGCTAGCAGGGTATATGGTCCTCTCCCTGCACATGCTGTCTCCTTGAGGGCCCAGATGTGATGTGATGGTCACCTCGCACCACCTCTACTCTCCCCTTGAAGCACTGAGCTGGCCTGCCTAGTGGCACTACAACATATGCAAGACCCAGACTCCTTCACCCTCCTTGACCCCTTCCTTGTAGTCCCCTCTATCCCACCAAACACAGACTCCTTGCAGTTAGCCCAACAGCATCAGCCTTCAGGAGCAAACTGTACTATGTACAGACTCACACACAGGCTCACACGCAGAGGAATGTGATAACCTGGGAGAGGCCATATTCATCTTCATTGCAGGGAGGCAGCAGGATTGGAAATGGCGTGGCAAAATGAGACGGCTGCATGCCTCTGTCACGGGCACTTAGAGCAGATGTCACAGCAGTGACACTCCAAGAAACCCTGGCCAGGTCTCAACCCCAGTCTGCCTGGGCTTCTTCCAGCCCCCCAGACTGACCATCTGTCAGGCTGGAGACAGGAGTGAGCCAGAAAAAGGTGCAGCAGAGAGGCTGCAGTGCCTCTGAGAGCCATCCTGCCCTCTCGTTTTGTTCTCTGGCCTGTTTATGTGAAATGCACAATCAAAGAAACCTTGAAGAGGGAGGAAGTACTGCAATAGGTCCTCCACCCTCAGCTAACAAGCTGTTTTCCAGTCACCAAACATAAGGGATGGGAGACAGGAGGGACTGTTCCATTGGACCCACAGTTTACTGCACTCTTCAAACCAGCTCCAGTACAGAGGGGCTGTGCTTCTTTCCATACAAATGACTGATCTCAGAGGGTATTACAGCTTTCTGCCATCCCTCTGAGGCCCTTGTAATAGCCTTTTGTTCCTTCAGGTTTATGGTACAAGCTGGCAAATCTGTTGATCCTCCTTGGTGGCGATCCCTGCACTGCTGTGGAGGGGTGAATGCAGGCTCTCACACGGTGTATCATAGAGGGAGTTTAAAGGCTGGCAGCTCCACTCCAGACAGATAACCCCATTTAGCTAGCATAAAGGAGCTGCTTGGTTTTCCCTTTGTGCTGAAGGGTGTGTGACACACAGCTGAGTAGTTTCAGGCCTGCCAGGGATGCACAGTATGTCAAATGAACGCTACACCACTGAACACCACTCCTGGCCAATGCACTGGCAGAGCCTTGCTTTCCCACAGGCCTCCACTTGTTCAGGAGCTTTCATCACCAAGGGCTTTCAGAGTTTTTCCACCTGCTGGAAAAGGACAGGTTCAATCCATGCTTGTTCAGCCTGGAGAAGAGAAGGCTCTGGGAAGACCTTAGAGCAGCTTCCAGTGCCTAAAGGTGGCCTACAAGAAATCTGGAGAGTGACTTGTTACAAGTGCCTGTAGTGACAGGACAAGGGGAATGGCTTTAAGCTAAGATTTAGATTAGGTATAAGGAAGAAATTCTTCCCTGTGAGGGTGCTGAGGCCCTGGCACAGGTTGCCCAGAGAAGCTGTGGCTGCCCCATCCCTGGATGTGTACATCGCTGATTCCTGGTGTTTTGATGAGCTCTATGGTCTCATCCCTACACTAAGCAGCTCCAGTCAAATCAGCCATCTTAGAGCAATGCCAGGCTCACAACTGAATCTCACACAGGTTTTTCTACCGATTCTCTCATAGAATTCCAGACTGCTTTGGGTTGAAAGAGACCTTAAAGCTCATCCAGTTCCAGCCCCCTGCCATGGGCAGGGACACCTTCCACTAGACCAGGTTGCTCCAAGCCGCGTCCAACCTGGCCTTGAACACTGCCAGGGATGGGGCAGCCACAGCTTCTTTGGGCTGCTCTCCATTGCATGTTCAACACAGACTGTGATCAGTGAGCAAAGCAAGGGGTTTAAGAACTATTTCTCACTGCTTGCCAACATTGTTTCTGCCCCAGAAGAGAGCCAACAATAACAACCTGGGGAAGGAGAGGGAGGAGGACTATATGAAATTACCTGAAATTATCCCCATGAGGTTGAATGGGGAATAAGGCTGAAGAAGCAGCTGCAGGAAGAAAGATGGATGGAGGGCAAGAGGCTGGAGCTGTAGGAGAAGCAGGGGCAGATAGAGAAGGATGGACCAATAGGAGAGAGTATGAGGAGTGAGATGCACAAAAGCAGCATGCGTGGCACGGCTGGAACCAAAGCCAGGGGTGGCTTTGACATTCAGGGGTCCAAACAACTTCTCTTTCAAAATGTTGCTTTGTTGTGGTTTGTACAAGTCCCTCTTTTGTTATCAGGGTTCCAAGTTGAAATATGTATTAAATCATAGCAATTCCTCATAGCAGCCTTCCAGTATCTGAAGAGGGCCTATAAGGATGCTGGGGAGGGACTCTTCATTAGGGACTGTAGTGATAGG
>JANHGB010048354.1:617-14266 GCA_026283785.1 Coracopsis vasa
TCCCTGCCCATGGC
Organism: Coracopsis vasa; assembly: GCA_026283785.1. Taxonomy (NCBI): domain Eukaryota; kingdom Metazoa; phylum Chordata; class Aves; order Psittaciformes; family Psittacidae; genus Coracopsis; species Coracopsis vasa. The sequence goes on from JANHGB010048354.1 coordinate 632, forward strand.
AGGAGGGTTGGAACTAGATGATCTTAAGGTCCTTTCCAACCCTAACTATTCTATGATTCTATGGTTCAAGCACCAGTCTATTTTTTAATGTTTCCCAATTAATAGCAACACTTCTGCAAAACTCAGGGTACCACAACAGTGAGCACATTACAGAGTCACAGCCTTCCTAAAAACTGACTCTTCAATTACAGAGAAAGGATTCAATTTACTTTTACACAGATGTTCTTGAAGCTGACAACCACCCTGGCATTAGAATGAGAAGCAGAAGGAATACCCTTACACCCTCAGATTTCCATGCAGAAACCGAAACAAGTAGCAGAAACATTACAAAATCAGTGCATTTCTTCACACTTCATGGGAAAGAGAGGGAAGGAGAAAGAGAGAAAATAAGCACTGTTGGTACACTAAGTGATCATTTATCTTTGTTCCCTTTGTGAATGCAATTGCTCTTCTGAACTTGGCACATTGCCTGTAACATTTGAGGACTTTGCTGCCTTAGCAAAGTCTCTCTCCTGAGTTCATTCCATTCACAGATTGTTGCTGAACAAAGGAGATTGTCCTTTTTATTTCTGTCACCTGAGGAAGCTCACGGGATAATAGGTACAGAGCCCCTAATCCTTGAAAAGACCTTTTGTAAGTAACTTCCACCCTCCACTTCGGAATATTGTAGTTGCGTTTTGATATTGCCATGAAGGTATCTGCATCTAAGCTAAATTCATCTGTATCACAAGAACCACATGGAGAAAGGCTTTGGCTGTGCCTCCCTTTCCAGCATGGCAAAAAGGGGTTGACCATGTTTTGCCTTAGAGAAACCCCATTCCCCACACAGTCACCCCTGAGGACAGAGCAGCTCCTCTGCACTCCTGTCACTGCGGCTGAGGGAACCAGGGGTTGTTAAGCCTGGAGAAAGGAGACTCAAGGGAGATCATATTGCTCTTTACAACTGCCTGAAAGGAGGTTGTTTTGAGGTGGTGTCAGTCTCTTCTCCCAAGTAACAAACAATAGGACAAGAAACGGCTTCAAGCTGCACAAGAGAAGGTTTAGATTGGATATTAGGAAAAATTTCTACACTGAAAGGGTTGTCAAGTATTAGAACAAGCTGCCCAGGGAATTACTGGAGTCACCATCCCTGGAGGTACTTAAAAGACATGTAAATGTGGCACTGGGGGACATGGTATAGAGGTGGACTTGGCAGTGCTGGGTTAACTGTTGGACTTGATGATCTTAAAGGTCTTTTCTAACCTAAATGATTCTATGATTCCATGATCCTATGATTCTATACATTGACTGTGTTTTATTTTCCCAGCCATTCCCTGGGAGATGGCTTCTCATCAGAGCGAAGCAGTGCTGAGAAAAGATGGCTGGTTTATTGTTCAAAGAGCTCTGCAAACAGAGCCCTAATTCTCAGCTGGCATGAGCAGTTGTGATTGAAGTCAAGAGAGCTGCCGTTACTTACATCAGCCAGGCTCTAGGCCACGAGCATCTGAATTCTACTCTGTTATCCAAGCTGCCTGGACACAAAGAGAAGAAAAATACTATTATCCTAAATATGCATCAAAATTACTTATTTTCACAGTGCATTCCTCTATCTCCCCTGGGAAGTCGCTGAGTATTTAAACTTCACTGACAACAGCAGAGGACGCCTGCGCTCAGTTGCTGGCTCTCTGGGACAAGCCACATTCCCTCTCTACAGGCTGGATCCTTCCCTTGTGAAATGGGGATGCGTTTGGTAGCATGAGACATGCTGAATCTTCCCAAGGAAAAGGCTGGAAAACCCCTCGGCATAATTACTGCTGCTGCTCCTACTAAGAACATCCCCAGTCCACTGCACCCTGCCAATATGCTCTATTCAACCTGGTGCATGGATTCACCAGGTCAGACACATGCCACTGGCTGTCTCACATATACAAAACTAGAAAGAAAAGTAGATCTACTGCATTTATTTGAAAATACTTTTATTCCTAGACACTGAAGGCAAGTACTCCCTTCAGGTTTAAATTAATGAGAGGAGTTGGTACTAGCTGAAATAAGATCAAGAAATGTAGGAAATCCTTTGATGTTGCAAAGCAGACTAAGTATTGCTGTTTATCTGAGTATTTGGTAAATTACATTTCATAAGAAAGGATGTGCTTTAGTCAAGGCGACTTTGCAGAGGCAGATGGGGTTTGTTTCATTTTCCTTTGCCTTTGTGTTTCAAAACTTATGCTAGTTTTCTTTTCATTGTAATTGTTTGTAGGAAAGCTAGTTGGAGCCATTTGGAGAAAGGCACTTTAAAGGAATCTCGGGGAATGAAAAAGGTTATCTTACACCTCTAAGCCATACTTTTGCAGAGGAAGATAGGGCACTCGCAGTGCTGGTCTGGAGTCAAGAGAATGCAGGTAAAAAACAACCCTCTGCACACAAGCAAATCATAGAATGGTTTGAGTTAGGAGGGACCTTAAAGCTCATCCAGTTCCAGCCCCTGCCAGAGACAGGGGAACCTCCTACTAGATCAGAGCACTCAAAACCCCATCCTAAATACTGGATATCTGGGTAAGCTGTGACAATATTTCCACAGGACTGTGATAGATGTAGGAAAAACTGTTCTGGTCACAAAAGAGGACCATATACTGGTCTTTCAGAAGAGAAAATTTAACCCCATTTTTGTACTATGCTTTAGAGATCACACTGAAGAAAAATGTTGTCTGGTTTCAGAAAGCAAAATTAAATACATCCCAGAGACAGTCCCCTTAGGTTGCTATTTTTACTGTGGACCAAAACTAAATAGATTCAACAACTTCAACTGAGATGAAGATGAGTTTGCCCATGTAACTGTTGGGCACTAAGGAGCTTTTGGGCATGGCTAAGGAGCCACTCATTCCAGTTGCACTGTGCCTTAAACCCATATGCTCCTCCAGTTAGGTTTGTTTTGGAGGTCACCTTAAAATAGGGCAGAAAACACTGCATTTGAAAATGTTTTGGTGTCCATTGTCACTGTGGTGATTTTAATGTGATCACCTGGTGTGTGGTGAGCACTTCTCTGCTAACCTGATGCAATAGATAGCACAACTCCGAAATACAAGCGGTACAACAAGCTTTCAAAATTGTCTAACTCCATAGCGAGCCCACCGGCTGTTTATTGCAGCATGTCAAGTTTCATCTCTCCAGGAGACAGAATTTCCCTCCTCAGAAAGGAAAAACAGAACAAACATTCATCTAAGAAGAGAAAAGACAACACACACACAGAATTAAAGACAAATATAATTTCCCAGCACTTTCTGCTATGGCTCAGGTACCTGTGGAGCTCAGATGCAGGGATTTGGGGAAATGGCTTGTGGAGATGGGGGCTTTGGCACAGGAGGGCATGGGGGATATTTCCCCTCCTGGCTTCCAGCTGCCAGTAAGCCTGCTGTGCAGACTGACCTCAAGAGTGAGCAGATCAGGGGATTCATGTGAAAGAACATAAGCCTCTTCCCCTCCCAGCCCAGTAAGGACTGCAGGCACACCACTGTGGATGGGGAGTCTGTGCCCAAAGCTCTCAGAGATCCAGTTACTGCCTTTGAGCCAGAGAGCCTCAGTATCCAACACCCAGCTGCCTCAAGACAGGACTTTTCATGAATTCATGACCCTTCTTCATATTCTTCTCCCAAATTCCTTCAGTGGGAAGCATACACACCTCCAAAGCAGACAAGTAATATTGACTACAGTGCCAATCCCTGTTATACCGATATAAACAAACAAGAACTATGCTCAAGTTTTCCTGGAACTGCAGCTTTCCTGCATGCAAATGAAGAGTTCATCTCCCAGCTGGAGAGCCATGTCAAGAGCCATGTAGGAGACGGATGTTTACATGGTCTTAAAGTCCAGGGGGGTGGCCTCACCTGAGATTTTTCTGGCTATTTTGCAAGATCAAAGCAGGATCAAATTTAAGAACATTCATATAATATATATATGAATTTTAATATATATATTAAAATACATATATATACACCAACATTTAACTTTCTGTCTGTATTTTGTATTAGCAATAATTCAGATTAATAGCACCTCGTTGTCTTCTTAAATTCAGCCATCTGCCTGCACTCGCCATGTCTTAGCGCATGAAAGCAAGAACAAGCTTTCAGCCCGTTTTAACCTTCCTGCCTGCATCATTTCCACCCCAAACCACTAGAAGGCACAATACCCCAAAGAATAACCTCAAACCAGCAGTCTGAACCCGCAGGATGCAAAGACCACTCAATTGGGCTTGAGGAGGTGCAATGATCAGAAGAGTGGCTGATCTCTCACCCTGGATCAGCCCCTGGGAGTTTAGCATGTCATGACTTTTCATGTCATGAGCCTTCAGAAGGAGCTGCTTGGGAAGGATTTCCTCCACTCCTTCCTTCTCAAGATATTGGGTAAAATCCTTTCCGAAACACACTGAAGGACACAACTGACCGGATTGGGCAACAAATGCACACATACATACAGTGCATTTGTGACCCTGACATGGATCAACATCATTTCAATGTCCATATCACTGCCCGTGTATAACATGATACAGGAAACCTATATTCAGTCAGCAATGAAATTAATCTCCAGAGCAGCAAGGAACTACTCCCTCTAACTTCAATCCAGTCAACTACACAAAGAACATTTTCTACTCTATATGCATTGTCCAAATATTCCTGTTCTCTCCCTTTCCCTTATGGATGACATTTCCCCCCCTAAATTAATTAACTTTCTTTGGTTAAATCAATATTTCTCTCAACAAGCACAAAAAAAGAGCTAAAAATGTATACTGTGCAAAAATGCAGTACAAATGTATTGAATTGCTGAAAGACAATGATTTGTCCAGAGTCTGTGATCAGTTAAAAGCCCCTAAATATGATTTTGAGAATTGTTTTACTGAGTTAATAAAAAGAGAACCACTGAACATCCCACAAAGATACATATTTGTTAGGTTCTTTTCTCCATTTTTCCCAGTTGCTGAAGGTTAGAGTTAAGTCTTATTTGCTAATAAAAGATTTTCTAGGACTCTTTAGGTACACATCATAGATCAGTTACTCAGATGATTATGGCCGAATGAGACATCTCTGAAATAGACTGGCTCTAAGTACAACTAATATATTTAGTATTATATGTAAGTAATGCAAAAACCATCTAAAGTTGTTCTCCATTCAGATGTAAACAAAATTTACCCCTCTGCAAAGTCAGGCTGAGGTGGCATATGCCAAAACAGGATGTGTAGTCTCTAACAAGCCAGAGCCTTACCTATGACTGAAGAAGGAGCAGAGCATAAAGAAAACTGGATGCAGAGTGGGGAACAACACAGAGGGGAACTGTCCCTGAGTGCTCCCCACTGGGGACAGCGTTCAATTTTCCCCACGGAAAGCTCCTCTTGGAGTTCACCAGCCCATGGAACAGCCAGCAGGGCTGCTCAGTTGTTTTCTTCCACATTTTGGGCACAAAAGCACTTCTGAGAGCTTTCCACTCAGAAAAGCACACAGTGCTTTCCAGCTCTGTGGAGAATGTAAAAGCATAAATGTCTTTCTTTCATCATTGTTCCAGCCCTTCATAGCCTTAAAGGAGAGACTTCATTTCACACAGACTTCATTTTACAAAACCCTGCCCAGTCTCAAAAGCAAAATAACACCAATCAATGACCTTTGAAGGTCCCTTCCAACCCAAACCATTCTATGATTCTATGAGTATTATCCAAAATAACACCCAGCGTCTATAGAAAACCAGCTGCATAAGCTACATGAAATCACAGACACATTTATCTGCCTTACTTGTGTGTTGTTGGAACAGTTCTTACAAATTCCCACTAAAACGCATAAAACCAGGAAGGGAATGTTGTATTAAAGACTGCAGATGTATACAACATGTTCTGTAATACTTAGGTGATCTACACTGTAGGACTATCTCTAACAGGAATTTCCCAGTATTGTATAGAAGGAGGCAGAATTCCTAGTTTGCACTGGGGTGAGAAGCACACTTCAGGACAGACTGTGTGTGTCCCCTTGGCACTGGGGGTCTGACTCTGCCTGGTATGATCATTGCTGGGCTCCAGAAGGAACACGTTACCTTCTGCACAACCTAGGAAGTCTCATGCAGCACGAAGCAGAAACACAGGTCCTTCGGCGTGTGATTTCCCACTGTGGAGGATCAAAACCCTCCATGGCACATAGTGTCAGCAACCTTTGCCCTGGCAGCAGAGAGCCCTGACCCAGGCAGATTGCAGCCCCATGCTTTGGCAGCAGCCTGCTGCCACCAAGGGCTTTTTCAGACACAGCCTGTATGGTTTGACATACTTTATCTCTCAAGTCCTTACTCAGATGTTTCCCCTTGGAGATATTTTTTGCAATGCTATTTGACCCTTGCAAGCACATGTGGCATAGCATTTTTGGTAGAATGCTGCTGGCAGACTGGTCCACTGCCTAGCTCCATCCTTAAGAGCTCCTCTGACCATCAAGGCATGATGAGGACTGTGCTGTGATGAGGACTGATAGCTTTCTGACTCAGCCTGTACATTTCTGGGCAGGCCACATGCCTGTACTGCATTGTACAGGGCTGCCAATCTCATACACACCACATCTGTCTCTGCTATTTTCTGTCTCTGAGGGATTTATTCCTCCCCTTCACTGGTACAGTGGCCCCTCTGAATGAGTCTGTATATCATTTAATTTATGCAAAACTCAATCATCAACTTGGCTCTGGGGAGTCTTTTCCAAAGGAGAAACTGTTGTAATTTCCTTCAGAAACAGGGCATAACATTACCTGTACAGCATTTTTCTGATATGACAAGCCCTAGTGCTACTGAGCTCCATCAGCTCCCATTAAAAATGATGACCATTTGTGCAAGCTCCAGGTATCACAGGCTCTGTCCCCACATAACCCTGCCCATCTTTACTGTAGTTCTTGCAACCTCCTCAGGCTGACAAATCCGCTGCTGCTCAGTTACTGCTATTTTTTTATGATCTCATTTCACTCCAGCACATTTGATGCTACTCTGTTGTAATCATGGGGGTTAGGACAGAGGTGAACTCAGCTCCTTTGCTGGATGTGTTTACTGATGTACTTTTGGAGATCTACTGCCAATGTGGAAGTTTTACTACCTCTAAGCTTTTAAGCAGAGCTATGACAGCAACACACCTTTCAAGGTCTCACAGAGTCCCTGCATAAATGGGGTAGGATTTAGTGAGCCACACTGCCCATGTTAGTCACACAAGAGCCAATTAATAGTCTGAATCCTAGTAACAAACAACTCCTGTGTTCAGTCATGCCATGACTCTCACATGTTTGCATCTCTTCATTCTCTGGCCTTCCCTACCCAATTAAGAAGCAGCAGGAAACCAGAGGTTTGCTTTCTTCTTTCTAGAGCCTTAGTCTTACACTAATTCTAAACCTAAGCGGCTGATATTTACTTCAAACTAAGTAAATGGTGTTTACTCTGTTCCACCATATGTTGGGGGAGCATTAAAAAATCCATAGGAAAATGAAGTCCTCCCTGCTCCCTGTCTGAAACCCTAATGTTAATCATAAACCCAGTGTAAAACATATTGCTCTCAGAGCTGAATCAAAATGACTTGTTCCTTCCAATATGCCTCTTCATCTCAGACCTATGTCTTTCCTTAATATTTGCTTTTCAAAATGTTAAAGGTTAATGCATGCAACCTAAATTCCGAGGAAAACAGCACTTGGGTAACCACCTTATGCAGAAAGTAAAGATCACGGTCTCAGTCAAAACTGGTCCCTGCTGTGGGTCAAAGTTTCAGTGGGAAACCATTCTCCTAATTGCTTCTTTTCTAAAACCTGATCTCTACTCAACCAAAATGTACCAGCATGAATAGTATCTATGTGAAAAATAAAGAGTATATACCCAATTGTATACAGCATTGTTCCATAGTCTAACATCAGGTAAAGAAAACAAAAGAAAATGTACTTTTCATGATGTCACCTTTCTGAAACCTTAACCTGACATGTATGAAACTTAATGAAAGCAATCCAGTCTACACCAAAACTGATACAAAGCCATGCTCTCCTCTTCCCCCTTTCTAAATCTATAGACCATGAAAGGACTTGAGAGCACCTGCTACACTTAGAGCTTCCTTTCTAAGACGACAGCAAATCAAACCAAACCAAACCCAAAACAGCTTTTGCTCCACCAGAATCATGAAGCCTTTTCCATACCCATCCTTAAGATGACAGCAGAACTTTCTCTCCTCTCCTCTTCTTCTCCTTTTCCTTTCCTCTTCCTCTTCTCTCCAACCAAAAGGGGAATTCAGTATTTGCCTCTAGAAAACCTCTTGCTCTAAATTTAGCAGAATCAGAAGAAAACCTACTCTCCTGATTGCTTCCTGCTTGTGTAAATCGCACCCCTCTACCCAAGTCCCTGGGCACAACAGAAACCATGGAGGATCACCCTCCTGAGTGCTTTCTTCCAGAAGCTGTAACTCTACCTGTTCCTGTGCTAGCAGAAAACCATACCCAGTTAAGCAGTCTGTGCACTGAAACTAATCTGAGGTTGCCTTATCCTACCATTCTTCTTACTAACCCCAAAGGCTGTAACATAATCAGTAGGAAACTGCACACCTCATTGCCTTTTTTCTAAATCTCTAGCAAAAAACACATCCAGGTAAGCAGTGTCTACAAACAAAAATATTATATAAATGCATTTGCTTCTACAAGGACTGCTCTTCCTCCAAACAGTACCATACATGGATGAAAACTGCTCTGCACATCCCTTCATTTTAAAAACCTTGTTTATAGTTACCTAGAAAACCATATCCACAATAGTAACAGCTCTATCTAAAACAATGATTTGATCTTATTTGGCCATACAAGACTCTATAGAAAACAATCTCATCTGCTTTCATTCTAATCTCAAAACCAGGAAAATCTACTGGCTTGGCGATATCACTACAAAAGCATACAAGAAGTCATGCCCTTCCATAAGGTGCTGTTCTCCTGCTATCTTTACAGTCAGTAAAACTATCACCAGAAACACTCCTTCCTTATGTTTGCCTTTCTGTAGGGGTAACTCTAGCCTTCACCCTTAACTTCAACTACACCATAATAACCAGTCTCTGAATCAAGAGCTAGAAAACATGGGAAAATGGCCCCTCTCATTGCAATTCTGAAGACTAAATGCATACCTATAAACAAATATTTATATATATTTTTACATATATGGATAATTCCATATGGACATACATACAGATATATATATGGAAAAAACTTCCTTCTTTCTTTTAGAAATCCCATCCCTAACCCTTAACACTAAGTAAGTGAAGCCTAAATGAACAATGCTGTATGAGAATTTACTTCATTTAAAGCCATTTTCTCTTACAAATGCCATTTCCCAATCTAGCTTTTAGGGTCACAAAAAAAAAAATGCAAATTTTGTTGTCCAATTACTCTCTTTCAAAGACCCATCATCATGATGGACACATCTGCAACCCTAGAAAAAGCCTGTCTCTCCTCATTGCTCTGTACACCATGACATACTCAGAAGAAAACTAATCTCTTCATTCCTTTCCTTCTGAAATCCTAGATTTGCCATGCCTAATCTGAACTATCTTGATGATCTATTTTCCATTGCAACACTAAGCTTGAAAGATTTCCCCTTACATGTATTCAGCCTTATTTTAGGTTGCCAGACCCATATGACACAGTGGGAACCCAGCCTGAACTGAGAGTAAGCTATGCCAGCCAAGTGCTACCTCCACCAAAACTGTCCCAAAGCTGCTCCTTTAATCCTTCTCTCAGTATTCTCCATCCTTTCTCACATGCTGTGAATAAGATGAAACAGCTTTTAACTCTGCCTTACATTTCTAAAACTTCATAATTAATACCATTACAGTTTCTGCTGGTATATTAAACATGAGCACAGCATCTCATCTGAAACCTGCCCAGTGCAGTTTGGCTCAGAGATACCTGATGAAAACTCACACTCAGTGTTTGCCACTGGGAGGAGACAGATAAGAGGCCCTCCTAGGAAAGCACACATACAGGCACCAGGGAAATTTTAAGCAGTCAGAAGTTATTAGAGGTTTTCAAAGTGCAGAAATACTGTTTTTGTTAATACAGGTCTGTCTTTGATTTACATACTGTATGTGAGATTAAGGAAAATTAGTTTCCCACATTAGTTTCAAGGCCTTTGTGACTATAAAAACATGGGAATTCGTGTTGCACATAAGTAATTTCTGGTATTCAAATTTCTTGGCAATTCCTAAAAATGCCTTTAATAATCAAGACTTTTATGTGCTTGGGTTTTTTTTCTCTTCTTCAGAGAGGGCTGAAAGGCCCTGACAGATCTCATTCCCTGTTCTTTTCCTCCCAATTCATTAGATTTAAAACCACCACCAACAAAACAAAAGAACAAACCTGAACTCTTCACAAAACTATTTCATTTTCTTCAGGAGTGCAACCTGGCTGCAATCACTCTGGCATGCTCAGTGAATCAGGTGTCAAGAGTGCATCTGAGGATCTGGTCTGCATATGTACATTAATCTTTAAAGGTTCCTATCCCACTCTGGCAAATCCTGTTTGCCAGTCTCAGATAGGAGCAAAGCTTATGGTAAAGGTTTCTTTCCCCAGTCTAGCAAAGAAAACAAGTGAGAGTTCCCATCTACCTAAGTAAGAGCTTATTTCACCATGAGTTCCTGTCTTGTGCTTAGATTTTTGATGTCTAAGGAGCACAGGGCTTTATCCTGAGCTTTTCTCATGGTTCACAACTCCTGGATGGCTGTGAGACGGGAGTCCACTGCAACCTCATTTTTGTAGTGGGGAATAGTTCTACCCTCTTTCTCCTTTATCCAGCTGTTTATATTCATTATGTTTGTAGCAATACTATGTTTTGAGGCTTTTGATCCCTTGGGAAACGTTGAAACTGAACAACTTCAAAAGCTACTGGGGAAAGAAAGACAGACTGTCCATCCAGAGAGACATTTTATATGAGAAGCCAGGCTAAAACAGCAGGAAGAGGTTTGCTATGGATTCATATGAACCTTGAAAGCAGAGTTAAGACAGTCTGACTTCAAGACCCTCCTTTCAATGTTCAAAGTTGGGCCTGGTCTCATAGCAGAAAGCCCCAAACCATGGATCTTACCAATCACAAACGTAGGGAAGTCAAGTTTACATTTGGGACCTCTTCTGTTTAGGAACAGGCTGTTTTCTGTACCCTGTTTCATTGAAGCTTGATGGAAACCAGACACAAAACAGTTACACTTAACTGAAAACTAAGCAAAAACGCAGGCCGGTGTATTGACTATCTAGTCAATTCTTATATGAATATTAAATGTATTTTCCCTCTTTAGCCCTCTTATTTTCACATGGATCTTGCCAAGGGGCATTGTGTATTGGATATTCAGATATATTTCAATTCTACAATGGTTTTGTAGTTGAAGTCATGCATAACAGGATGGAAAACGGAGCACACTTTACTGAAATAAGACCCTGTGAGCATTGAGGAGTTATTTTTAATATTCCTAACACATGAAGCCTATGCTACAAGGCATTTATGTAACTCTTCTTTGTTTAGTACCACCTCCATCAGAAAATAAGTATTTGCAGCTCTCTGAATGCAGCTCTCTTGCAAAAGCATAAGCTACCTTGAACACATTATGAAATCTGTAAAAGCTTCCCAGCTGTTTGAAGAAGGAATCAAGTGATTTGACATCAACTGAAACAAATTAAAGGAATGCCTCAATGGAAATTATTTCTTTTTACCAGAAATGGAATCCTTCAGCTCCTTGTCAAAAAGTTGTTTGGCTTTCATTACAGCTGCCTGTGCTGCATGTTATTGTCTGAGACCGGTAGACCTTAAGAGACACGGAATGGCTCGTTTTATTTTTCCTTACAGTAGCAAGTAGATAGAAATAATTCTTTTAACTAGTAGATAGAAATAATTCTTTTAACTAGTCGATGCAATGTAACAAGTACTAAGCAGGGGCTTTTTTAGGGTGCTATGTAACATAGAAAGGCTTCATCTAAGACAGGGAGCCTGCTTGTTTGCTGCTGTGTACCACTGCCAGCACTGGTGAAGTCATGGTCTGTTGAGTTTCTGGGGAGCATAAAACCAGCCTGTGATGGGCTGAGCAAAACTGAATTGCAAATACCACATTAGCACTCATACACTGGTTCAATTTGATAAATTGAACATTTAAAGTTACGATGCGATCTGATAGCCTCTCACTGCCCATCATCCTCTCAGTATGCAAAGCAAAGGCAGGAGTGCCCACATACCTGTTTTACGGATGGGGAAATGAGATGTAAAAACATTTCATCCAAGAAACAGAGGCGCAGAGAAGTAAAACACTTTGGGCAGCACCTACTTAGCTCTTGCTTTCAAGCTCTTTACAAGGGGCTGGTTTTACACACACTGAAATCAACACCAATTTACAGCAAATACCTCATGACATTCATTCATGTATGAACAATTGCATTAGGAGGTGCTCGGCACTACCCCAGCTCTGCTCTCATGACAATCGATGAACTTTGCTGCTGACAGCAATCACCTCTACTGACTCCTTTGGAATTTCTCCTTGTCAGGCAATGACAGATAAAGCCTCCCCTGGCTGATGGTCTCCAGATCAGATTATCACAGAGGGAATTTCACAATCACACTGGATTCCAACTTTTTTTTCCCTCCTTATTCTGGCTAAGAATTCAATTTTCTTTTATATGAAAAAATATTGCCAGCATATCTTTCTCATCTAAGCTGAAGGCAACTTCACTTAGATTGGCTTTGCTAGAAGCCCTTCTCCTAAATGCAGTGTTCTTGCAATGAACTTGGCAGCTTTTTTCCCAGTTGCAGAATGTCCTCCATTTTCACTGGCTTGTCGTGATTAGACCTTAATACTGCCTATTGATTTCCTCTGTGATTTTTTTTCCATGCTAGTCAAGAAGGTGGCAATTTTAATAACACAGTTCCTGGATGTAATGTTATTCACAGGTCTGCATCAACTTCTATGGCTGCACTCCTGAAATTACCCACTTCAGCTATACCTATTAATTTCCCATGAAGTTTAAGAGTTCTCTGTATGTTATATCCCTAACATCACATTGCTTTTCTAAGCAGTTTCTACTCCAGTTTATGTCAAAATTCAAACAAAATGTTTCTTGAGATGTATTTTAGTTTTCAGCTATTTCATGTTGGGGTTGTGGGCAGGCAGCATGAACACAGCGAGGCGATGTTCACTCGTAAGTAGAATCAGGGGTACTTATGAGATTTAAGCGGTAAAAGGAAATGTTTTGATGAGACTGATCTGAATTTTGATTCTCTAATAAAAGCAGGAACAGGAGACAAAAGTGGTTTGATTTGATTTACACTCCCTGAACTATGTTGCAAATGTAGCCCTCCTTTTCTGCTACCAAACCAGTTCCAATTTATTCCCATGTGTTATTTATGCAGATGCATTTACTGAATAGTTTAGCAAGTGATTTTCAAATTGAGCTTGCTGCTTGGAGTTATTTTACATAACTTGATCAACAACTACTGGCTTATTAACCTGTTTAGTGTACATGCTGCAAGAAGGAAAATCACTTAAACCACACACTATTATTTCTGCTCCATCAAGGCCTCACAGAAGGCACATGCAGATGATTTAAAATCATTTGCTACCTTACCTCGAAGTTTAAAGTAACTGGAGACAATGAATATGAAAGTGA
>JANHGB010048355.1:6358-48751 GCA_026283785.1 Coracopsis vasa
CGGTGACAGCAAAGTCCTCAGGTCGTAGGTTTGGTTAGAGTATCCTTCTCTTAGATGGATGGCCTTACAAGGCTGGATGAGCTCCATCTGCCCGGGTTTGAAGTTAGAGTTTTCCTTCTCCTAGGATGGTTGCCTGAAGGCTAGTGAGCCCATCCTGCCCATTAATATAGTGCACTGTTAATACACAAATTGGGGAGTAGACTTGGCAAATGTTGAGAAGGAAGAAGTAGAAATGCTCAGCTGAAGCACGGAGGAGAGACCTTAGTGGCAGAAAGGGATGGGAATTGTTGTCAGTGGCAATAAAGTGAAGTTTGAGACAGCAGGTTGTGCTGAGGTGACAGCCAACCCCCTAATTAAGACAGTAGTGGTAAATAAAATGACAGATGAAATAACACAACATGGAATCTCAACATAGAGACAACTTTGAAAGCTCTAAAAATAGTGGTTTGCTACATCTCTGGGGTAAAATTATGTCTCCAAATGAAAGGAGAAAGGAAAAGAGCAAGAGAAAGGCAATAATTTGACAATGCCTTCTGAGAAGTTTCAAGAGAAGTGAGGAGATGGGAGAACAAGAGCTACAAAGGAGGAAGGCAACCAAGAGGAGAGTGATGGAAGACAAGGAGGAGCATATATCAAGGGGAGGCTATCAACAACAGCAAAAAGTTGAAGAGAGTTAAAAGCCAGTTCAGATGTTCAATGGTTCCCCACAGAAAGAGCTTTTAAGAATGGAGTGTTTGAAGAGCAGAAGAGGGAAGGGAGGGCTCTGGATTCTAGTCAGACGTCCTGAATCAGGGTAGTCCATAGGTGTGTCTAGAAAGGAGCCTGTGGTGCACAAGTTAGCAGAGAAGTTATGTGAAGAGTTAAGTGCAGAGGAAAATAAAAAAATAAGAATTAACGATGGGCTATAGGTAGACTATAGAGGTCTGAGGAGCAGGTGGAATTTGAACAAGATACCTTCAGGAGGTTATGCAATAGTGAGAGAGATGGAGGAATAGGTAGCCAGAAATTAAGAGTCCCAGTGATGGCAAAGGATATAGAATTAGGCAATAGGCTTGGAATTAGCCTGAGCAAATGCACATACTTCTAGGACACAACTAGTCTTATCCTAATGCAAACAGCTACATGCATTGATGAATCACACGCTACAAGTGCCAGTTTCCTTCCATTAACTACAAAAGAAGCCCAGATACAAGGTTGTATGGGGCCTTGGGTAACATGATCTAGTGTGAAGCATTCCTGTCCACAGCAGGGCGGTTGGAACTAGACGATCTTAAGGTCCTTTCCAACCCAAACCATTCTATGAATCTATGATTCATGTCAGAATCATAGAGTAGGCAGGTGGGCAGTGAAGAGACAGACAACCTGATCAAACAAAACCTGTTTCTGCTCCAGGTGCAGCGCACTCCCACTTGTGCAGTACTGTGCCCAAGCAATGCAGGTCCAGATGAGAGATTAAATAGCTCAAATGCAGCCCCAAGTGAACATGATTAAACTATTTCCAGACTCCAGCTTATAAGTCCCCATTCAGCCGATGGGCTGGAACATATGGATTCACTGCTCAGGTCCTGGAATCTCTGCATGGTTGACATGACCTAAACCGCACCATCTGGATACTTGAGAAAAAGCAATGCTTCCCCACTCATAAGCAATATTTTTAAACAAACAAGACTTTCTTGGGGGAGCAGGCCAAAGCAGAACACTAGCTTGGAAAAGCTGAATAATTAACAGTTGAAAAAGCTCTCATCTTTCAGAGTGCTGTGGCAACGGCTCTGAACCTTTCCTTCTACTGTAGCTGGGACTGGCTACTGAGGAAGTCATGATTATACCTTCCTTGTTGTACCACTTCCAGCTCAGTGTCTAAGCTTGGAGGCATTTAGGGACATGCAATTTCCATGACTTTTACTACTAAGCCTAGCTGAAATCACCAGACAGGAGACACAAGCAAGGACCAAGAAAACAGAGTAGCTCCATTTCCTGCCATTACTGGGCTGCTGAGAGTTTAGCAGACAGGAGTGTAGCTCAACATGATCAGTCAGGAATAAGAACAGATGGCAATAGTTTCACTAGAGACTAAAAGTCCCCCTGTGCTGGTTGGATATGGAGGTTCATGCCCCAGCTCCTGAGCAGGACTGCTCTGTACTCAGCCTCATATCATCTCCCCTCTGATACTTTGGCAGCGCCTGGGCAATGGAGTTGGAGTTGTAGCACAGAGATACACTTCCTCCTCTCCACTAAAGGGAGCATTATCCTGTGCCTTCTTCCCTCCCCTCATCCTTCTGCTCTGTGTCTTTTCGGAGAGTCTCTCACCCTGCTGCAGGGTCTTTTGCCCAGGCATTTGAAAAGTTGTATTATCAATAAAATCATTCTAGAACAAAAAGTTTCAGCCTGTTATGTAAAAGAAATGCAAATAAGGTCTTGCCTAGCCAGCAAAATTTTCACTTGTTCCTTTCCTTGAAGTCGTTTCTGCCTATTTGGACCTTCTCATGGTTTTCACCTTCCCAAAAGGTGTTAACAATGCTATGTACTCTTTTGTGGTTTCACACACCTTAGGGCTTCAAGCCCTGACTTCATGGATTAGGGATGGAGCAGAAAGAAGGAACACAGCAATGCTGAAGGGAAAGCGGCAGCAGGGCATGAAGGAAGCATTCAAAATGAGTGTCATTGTCTTTCAGTTACTTTAACACTTAGATACAACAGCATAAAAAGTCCATTTCATCCTGTTGCTGTAAGAGGTGAACAGCACGGATGGCACATGCAATGGCTAGTTCATGGGAGACTCCAGCAGGCTCAGCAACTGCATTTAAATGCCAGAGGTGGTAGACTGTCTGGATTTAAATGGGAGCCACATTTGCTGGAGCCACAGATAAATAACATTTGTGGGAGTAGCAACTGGGATACAGAAGTGTTTGCAAACATAAGCAGAGAGCATCAACATTTAAAGGCAGGTATGCTGTTTGTAAAGCAAGTGTCTAGATGTCATTGGAGCGGCTATAACAGCAACGGGGGCAGGCAGCAGGCCCCATCCCAGGTGCTGTGTGCTCTGCCCCTGCTGACGTCAGTGGAAGTTTAAGGCATTTAACACCTCCCAGGATCAGGCTGTGAGAACGACTTCCAGAAGGAAACTTATCTTGAGAACAGATCATGTGCTGTTAAATGTAGCATAGATGCAAAAAGTGCAGAGCAGTGCGTGTTGCAGAATGTATCTTCTTTAGTGCAGTATCCCCAAGCTGTGAGCTTATTCACTCTTGGCTTTCTCTTTCCGCTGTCTTATCTGTTATGGTGTTGGCACAGAGCTGAGTCCGTTGGGACTGCAGAGCTGGAACAAAACAGTAAATGTTCTCCAGGTTTTCTTTTCTTACAGAATTCCCTAACTCCCAACCTACTTAAGGGGGAGCCATGAGCTAAAGTAAAATTATAGTTTTGTCTTCTTCTCAAGCCAGATACCTCCAGAGGGAATTCTGCTCTTATTGTACTTTTTCTCCAGAACTACTACCACCACCACAGCACCTTGCAAGGAAAACAGGCTCTTTCTGCTCCCTGATGAAGGTTTCAATTAACAAAGGTAGATTAAATGAACGCTTAGTCAGTTCAGTTTTGTTCTTCTTTATACCAGTTCTATGCACTGGAATTTTATATTTAATCTTTTATAGCCAGTCTGAACATTTATATAATGTTATAAAGTCTGCAGCTGTTATATGTGATTTGGCAAAGAAAGTATGCTTGAGAAAATAAAAAAAAAAAAAAAAAGGAAAAAAAAAGGGGGTTAGGTCGTTTTATTTATTTTTAAAAATTCAGAGTTTCTAGTTAAAGTTTAAGCAAATAAAAATAGTACTAAATGAAGCAGCCTCAATTTCAAACTTTTGTGGTTCTCTGAATTATTTCAAAGAAATTTTGTAATCTATTCAAACAGGAAAATTAAGCAAGTATTGCTTATTGTACCAGGCATAGTGAAAACATTCAGTAATTCAGTGGCTTTCAGGGGTCTATTCCCTCTGTTGTGTTTTAACACCTTGGACTGCTGCATTTTGGATACCACAGACAAAGCAATCTTCTTTTCTTAAATCAGGAAAGAGGTTTTAAATACATATATGTATGATCCACCCAAAGGATGTCATATCCTATATATTGACAATTATCCTAAATCCCTGTATCCTACTGGATACATACAAACAGGATATTGCATCTATTGGACCTCAAAGCAGCCTTTAGTGTTAAGAACTGAAACAGACTGAACCTCCGGAGCTCGATAATTTTCCGTTGCATGTCATCATTGTATTCACTGCAGGTCAGTATATTTGCCTTGTTTGTTAATTCACTGAATATACAAGGAAAATCCCAGTGGATGTTGCCTTCTCTTTTACTATGGTAAAGAAGGCTATTATGATAATAAGCATAATAAAAACCAAACCAAAACAAAACAAAACAATAGCTTTAATTTTCTTCTGAGATACTTCTCATTTGCAGCCTGACTTTATTTGGGTTTAGTAGAGGTCAAAGCTGCTCAGTACAAAACAGAGTTGCTGCCCTCTGACATAAATGTAGAAATCCCTTTTGAAAGGTAGGACAAGATGTCTGGGTCCGGCACAGAACATGGAATTAGCGGGTGTACTAGAGGCTACGCCCTTGGTCCTTTGGTCCTACAAAAATATTTTAATCAGGAAAGAAATAAACCAGCCCGAGCATCTGCTCTGCATTAGGAGGAATAGTTGACTGTGTAATGGTCTACCCAACTTGCCATAATAAGAGCAAAAGACAACTCAAGCCTCCTTCAGCCCTGTGGAAATATTCTGTGAAGACAAGAGAGCCGGGAATCAATTACATCAACCATGGCAGCTAACAAAGGGTTCGCTACTATAAGAAGCTCCCCAGTCTCCATTCCCTTTGCGTCCCTGGAAGATGGAATGAAGAACAGGACAAGAGACTCATAAATAGTCAGCAAACAAATTTTTAGCACTGCAGAAAATAAAATCTGAGTTCCAGTGTTAGAAATGTTGGCAAAGTTTCTCGTGGATATTCAGTTCTGTCTGACCAATATTCGCAGGAGTAGCCTAGAGGATAGAAGGAGTATTCCAGCAGAGGCAGGAGGTATTTCATAATTCATTATTTAATTAGGGGGTTTTAGCTGCAGTCTGGTCTCATGGGAAGCACAATGGAAGATTAAATGTCAGCAAAGATCATGCTGCATCCCTTATCGGTTCACATCCAGATTTCTTTCGCATATGAATTTTTTGTAACATGCGGGACTTTTGTAAAAAAATAAGGTTGAATGGAGGGAAAACAAGAAAGGGTCAGATGGACTCACCTTCATCTTCTTTCTTTTTTTTTTTTTTTTTATGAGCTAATGCTTGTGTGTTTGGGAGCAATGAACTAAATATGGATTTTGCTCAAACAAAGACAGATTCAAGGTTAAGGGGGAGACTTTTGTATTACGCAATGCTCTGGGATAGACTATTGTTGGTCCTTGCTGTGCAGATGTAACCATGGCTGATTATCCCTACTCCCAAACCTCTTTACTCACCCACACTGTTTGGTTTCCAAGAGAATGATTCTCTAGTGACTGATTTATTTCTGCAGAAGTGTGTATGTAAAGTAACTTATTTTACAACTGTTCACAACTGCGCATCCTGTACCCTTAGCAACAGGCAAAAAAGAGTTTTACAAAGCATACAGTATTCCGTAGTAGGGTTTGTTGTTTGTTTTGGGGTTTTTTAAATATTGTGGATAATGTGAACTTTTTGTATCTTGTGGACATGAAGATAGAAACCAGAATGAAAGTTATGGAAGGAAAATTAGCAGTGGAACATCCCTTAGTATTACTGAAACAAATTCAGAATAATACGTTTTATAATCTTTTATATCCTTGAGTTTCTGTAGTGCTTATAAGATTGTACATTCAGTTTTAAATTTGTTGTAGTTAGTGCTGTAGGCACCAAGCAACTAGCTCTAGAGTAAAGAAGTTACTAGCACTGAGTACCTGCTTTGTAGTGGGATAGAGGAGATGAATGATGTTAATCAGCAAAAAGACAGGTAAAAGACTTCATAAAAAGAGAAACATACATTGTCTTCTTCCTGGATGAAGTGACAGCTCTGCCTTTCTTATATAGTGGACTGAGTAGTTCCCAAAGAAATTAAAGGTTGGTCCCAGAAGTGTACTGCGTTTGCAGGATGCTCCTTGAGAAAAATAAAATTAAGTGACCCTTTGAAGCTGTCTAATATAAAATGACATCACAAAGAAACAGTGTTCTAAATTGCAGAATCTGAACACTGGACAGACACTTTGGGGAAAAAAAAAAGTTAGAAATGAGCTGAATTCCTTTGTACGCAAAGAACAAGCAAATATCTTTACTCTGAAATCCAAGAGAAGGCAAGAAACAGATCTGAATGTCTCCTGTGTTTCTTGATAAAAAGAGGGGCAACAAAAAAGGGAGGTGTCAAAACCCCAACATACTATAAATATGTAATAAGAAGGAAGAGGTGAATACTTCCTGATGGCACACTTCTGAAGCATTCAAAAAGCAAGATCACTGCTGTAGATCAGTGACATTATTGGACTTATTGTCAGTTGAAAGTGAATCATAGAAACTGAGATCCAGGAAAATCAACTAGGGATGGGAACAAAAAACACATGAATAAAACTAGAAAATATATGGCAAGAATATACAGGAAACAAGAACAAAATGTAGCTACACATTAGAAATCAGAGGAAGGCAGAGTTTCAGTACTTAGAAAGAAGAAAATTCCACAGAAGTCTGTTAGTTGTTCCACTGTTTCCATTTCTTGTTAATTATGACAGCATTAAACACATACTTGATCAGATGCTTATGTTTGGTTGAGGTTTTTTGATTGAAAGATAAGATAGGGGAAAAATACGTTTAAAGAATGGAAGATGTTGCATACCGCCAAGTTCACTGCTAAGAACTTAGCTAGAGCAATCTGAACCAGTCCCGATTATTTTTGAGAATTCATGGATGACTAGGAATCTCAGAAAAGCCCATCCCACCACACTTTAAAAGCAGGATTTAGAAGGCCAGGGAGCCTATCTGTCAGTCATTACTTAAGGTAACCAAAAGATACAAAGAAAATAGTTAAAACTTTGAAAGGAGAATTACTTAGGTGTTTCAAAAAGAAACCATATCAAGCACACCAAATTTCCTTTCCAGATATGATTGCCAGCCTCCTGGATATAGAGATTACAGAAATAGTCCTTGCAAGGTGTCCTGAACAGGCACCACTTCTTAGAAACAAAGGAAGCAGAATTTAGATAAAAGATCCGTAAGTTCTTCTGCAACTAATTGGAAGCCCTACCCTAAACATACCTATCAATAAAGGGGACCACTTAAAGATAGGGGCTATAAACACGATCTTTATCTCCTACACGTATGACATTAAGGTGAAAAGGTTGACAAGCACTTGGGCTAAAAGCTGAGAATTCAGTGTGATCTTGGGAGAGGAAATAGTCCAAACAGGATGAAATTCTTGAAAGACAAATTGCAATAGTTTATGTGAAATCCAGACAGCTCGGACAGTTGGGGTGAATTGCCATCTAGAGACATCTATATCTCTGCATTACATCTAGATGAAACCCAGGGAACTGCATAGACAAAATGCTTAGATTTTAAGTGGCTTTTTTAAGGTGAGATAAATTCCAGTTCCTAAGAACTGAATGCAGATACAAAGTGGAGAATATTTGTGGCTGGGCAAAAGTTCAGCAGGAAAGACCTTGGAATTACTGCAGATCTCAAACTCATGATGAGTCAAACGTGGTGTTTTGCAGAAGAATCAATCCTCATTCTGGGCTGTACTAAGGGGATAGTTCCATAAAAGAAATTGAGTATTTATTTAGCCCTTTTCAGAATTGACAAGGCCACATGTTAAATCCTATGCCCAGTTTTGGAGGGATAGCAGAAAGAATCCAGAAGGGAGAGCTTCAGAAAACATCACCCGTTGATATTCCCTTCAACCTTACAGCTGTATACTTCTTTAGCACAAAAACCTTCTGTCAGCTGCATGATTCACTTAATAAAATATTACTGGATATTAAAGAGTTCTAGTAAAATAATTTATGTAACAGAAAAAAATGGTGTTTGAACTGTGGAAACCAGTTGTAAAGAGGCGATCTTGGCTTCCCTACACAGGAAAACTTCCTCCAAAGGCTATATTTACCCTGCTTGAAAACTATCTGGCTGGCTCCTGAGCAGATCTCTCCAGCTTGGGGAGAAGTCTGTGTATGCAGATGTTGACGATAGGGATGGGATCAAATTCCTGCTTTGTGTCTTCATGAAAAAGAACAAGGCTCACAGGCTGCAGCTCTCCAGATCTGTCAAACTGGCATCTCTTGCCATCATTACACTTGCATTACAATTGCTGTCAGAAATTACTTATGCCAGAGCATGAATTCTGTGGGTGAAGACAGAATTCTGGGGATGCTCAGTGTTGTTGTATCAAAATCTGCTCACAGCTACAGTGGAGTTTTCTTACAGCTGGTCCCTTGGTGGGGTCAGCCTAAGGCCAAGGATGTGCTCTGTCCAAAATTCTCCATTCATCCTACTAGGAAAATGAGGGAACAAGTCATCTAAACAAGGTAAGGCTTTTACTATCCCAAATAGAGTTCAGCACGTGGACTGCTGCCTGTACTGGAAAATTTAAAGAGAAAAGCAGCAACTGAGAGAAGGAGGATGCCTGATGCTGATGACATTATGTATGTAATCTTGATGACCTGATGAGGGAATACTAATTGCCTTGATACATAAAAATGTTGAAAGCTTTTAGATCTGAAATACTGGAACTGGGTGGGAATCTGACCAGAAGTTGCAGTACTTTGGGTTAGTTTGGATTTCTTCCAAGTAGCATTTCAAAACTTTACAATCAAAGTACAGAGCCTTTGAAACATCTCTCAACAGTGATGGCAGTCATTCCGTCTGTGAGGCACAACCACCATATAAAGCACTGCAATTCTGAATTATTCATTAGTTATCTCATAAAAGCTGCAGAGAATACACACTGTGCCAGCTCATCAGCTGGTGTAAATCAACAAATCCAGTGTCTCCCACATGAAGCCCACTAAAAGCATTAAAAGTCACTTAACTAACATTTCTGCAGTACAGATTTGTGTATT
Source organism: Coracopsis vasa (assembly GCA_026283785.1). NCBI lineage: Eukaryota > Metazoa > Chordata > Aves > Psittaciformes > Psittacidae > Coracopsis > Coracopsis vasa. The sequence continues at coordinate 15,474 of JANHGB010048355.1, forward strand.
AAATAGAGCCAAAATACAGGCGGAATGAAATGTTTGTACAGGATGAAGTGTGCTATGGCTTTTAGCTCCCCTTTTTCTCACTAATGTTTAGCACACAGTGGAGAACGGCTGGAATGACATTGTGGGGCTAACCTTGCTTTCTTGATACAGGGTGCTGGTGATCTCTACTTGTGCTTTGACAATACTGGGCCCCGAGAGTTCTCCTGCTCCCTGAAAGCAGGGAGAAGCTGCAGATCTTTGGGAGTCTCAGTCTTTCTCTTCCCTTCCACTCTCCTGGACATAAAAGGCTCTTTCTCTTTCAGATGAGCTCCATATATCACAAAGCACAATCCTTCAAAACATACGGGTTTTTCTCCTGTATTAAAAAAAAAAAAAAAAAGAGAGAGAGAAAAAAATAGACAGGTGTCCACAAAAAATTTCCATGAATCTTTTTTCTCTTAAAACCCCATTAGTTGAACATTTCTCCAAGACCAAACACAATAACCTAGAGCATAAAATAACTAAGCTCTGATTCACCAAGGCATTCAGTCACATGCCAGACTTAAGGTACATGAAATGGCTGTGCTTTTTGCATGTTAAAATACAAACTCATGCATTTGAAACACAGACATTTAAAAAAGAATTAGAATGGAACTTGCAATGGCGGTGTTCATAGGTTGCTAGATACATACTGGAGTTTAATCTTTATGTAAATCTAAACCAGGTCTCTGCTCTTAAACTGAATTACTCTCATTTTACACCATGGTTCATTACTTTAACACAATCAATATGCAACGTTAGAAGCCTCTCAGCGGATGTAAATCAGATTTCCATACATCAGTTACTCTTTCCTGAAGTCTTTTCAGCTGGGCTGACCTTTCTACTAGAAGATAAACTGTTATATATTTGAATATTTGCATTTTACAGTCTTATATAAACAAATATTTTCAATGTAATACTTGTCAAAGCTGTAAGATCACAAGTTCAATACTTTACAAAACAGCTGTTCTTTTAATACAGTGCTTTAGACACTTCAGGCATTTAAAGAGAACATAAAGTACTAGCCAAAGAAAAGAAACGAAAAAATAGCTAATATTCACTTTCTGCTGCCACAGACGTGTACAACATAAATTTTCAGTCTTATGATAAGATTTTTGAACAGCTTTTTTTTTTTTAACTAATGTTTAATAGCAATGATTTTTGCAGAGCTCTCAGTAGCAACACATTTCATAGAGTGCAAGTAGATAAATTAAATGCCAAGAGATTAATTGATGAGGAATTTTTGGCTATGGGTATGTGAATATGGATAACAGAAGTAAAGCTTGATGGGTTTCATCCTTCTTTTTCATGCTCTTTTCTAGCAACCTGCCTTTTTCTCTCTTGGGTATAGAAGTTGCAGTTGTTTTGTACATTTCTGTGTAAATTTTGCTGCTTCTTCATAGAAATGTACAACCATGATTTTAGAAGACTTTTACCCATACAACAGAAGGGTATATAATCGCATATTACCTGGCCAGAAAATTAGTGGTCTAGGTCAGGCACTGGGTCCTGATTGTTAACAGAAGGAGGGAAGCTCCAGAAGGGTCTCTGGCAGTGCTCAGCACCACACTGACAAAAATACACCTTGTGATTTTTTGTTTTGTTTTCTCGTTTAAAATATCAGCCTAAAATCAAATGTCAGAATGGACATGTCCAAATAAGATGAACTATTGAATATTAGTTGAAAATAAAACATTCTTTGATTACATTTATTTCAATGTCAGGTCTTTGAAAATGATGATAAATTCACAGTTAGTCATAGAAAGATTCATGGACTTTTGTTACTCTTTCTTCACTATTGTTAACTCAAACCATATCTTCCAGAACCATCCTCAAGGTTAATTTTCACACCATGGCTGCTGAAGCATTCACCTTTGCCCTTGTTCTCTCATTTTTGTGTCTATACACACATCCATACTCTCTAAGGCCTGAAATCATTGGAACTAGAACAACTACCTCTTCAGATCGTGTCTCGTCATTATGAATACTTTAAGGACAGTTTGTTCATCTTTCATCTGTCTGTAATTTGACACAAGTAATCAAGTGGGAAAAGCAGAGCTTGCTGCTTCAAGCTGTGCCTTGCCACATGTTGCATGTACTATATATGGGCAAAGCAGCCATCTACTGAAAATCCCAACTGTAATAATTGAGATCAGTAAATCAACTATGCAAAGGAACATGAAGTTCAAGACCCTTAGAGACACTGATAAATATTTCCCCACCCGCCCCATCTTGCTCATTACTGAAAATCCATGAGAACTGTCTGAGTGGAATGCTTTGGTTTGAAGCCTGATTGAATCTTGGACAAGATGCTGCACAAAAAGCATTTTCTTCCAGCAAACTACCAATCATACTAACAGTTGTTGATTTCAGATTTATCACTCCTCTTAAGTGAAAAACTATCATTACAGCTTCCAACACTAAGAAAATCTGCCAGAGGTAAGAGACATAGTGAAGATAATTAGGATTGAAGGAAATTGATTTTATTTTTAATGAATTTTGATCATGCATATGTTTATTTCCCTACAGTTATCCTCATTTTATTGATGTCAATCTTTCCACCATCAGTAAATAACAATCTGTATTTTAATTGTTCTTTTTCTTACTAGATCAGTTATAGGAGTCACGATTCTTAACAGATTCATAAATAAAATAGCATTTTATAACATTCAGTTCTGATAGCTTGCCAGATAAGTCTTCAGGAAAGGATACCAGTTGTCTACAAGTGCTACATTTCATATGTTTTCAACTATCCCTTCTCTGAAAAATTTTATATATTAATGATGGCATTCTTGAATTCGTTTTAGATGGAAGGAAAAAAATCAATGATCATTTTCAGTTGCAGGTTCAAATATAATCTTTATAAGCTTTTTAAAATTGAGAAACTAATAAATTGATTACATTTTTGCTTATTCCAAAGTCCAAGTTAAAGGAGTTTAGTGATAAAGTTAAAAACATAGAATAAGATGTTCAGATTTCATAAAACATGAATTGATAAAACCCGTTAAAATATGGGACTGTAAAATTTTCCCTATGACTTTAAAGAATCCTTCATTCCACTTAAAACTGGTGGGAATTTCTATTGCTTTCTGTGGGTAGAGACAGACTTTGCAGTTTCCAAGTGTGATTTTGTTCTTTTATGAAAAAAATACACCAGTAAGGCACTGAATTGAAAGTGGGAGGTTTGTACGTTATTAAAGTACCATGATATGTTAACTACTTTTCAGCCATGACTCATTTAAAAGTAGACAAAAGTGTGAAGGTAATGATTTCAAAATCAGACTCTCAAATCCAGCCTTAATTTGGCCACTAGGAGAGGTGTCCTGCTATTACAAAACATTAGGTGCTCTTCAGCTCCCTTTTATTTTCATAAACAACAACTGCTAAGTTTCTTGCAAAGTAAGACACATGAAAAACCCACCTTTGGAACATAACTGTTAAATAGGACAAAAGAAATCATTCCAGCTTTCCGATTCTCTCCAGAAAATGGCTGTTTTGACACCACCACCTTCCAAAGTGGAGAAGTGATAGAGACTTTATAAAACCTTATTAGCTTATTAGTATTGCTTTACTTGAAAGGCACTTAGATACTATAGTGATAGTTACATCACCTTAACCAAGACGTAACATAGATATTTGTGTGACCTGAAGTGACCAAATCCCAAGATAATAGGCTCTCAGAGCTGCAATTTGGGTTATTTTACTTTGTTTACAGATGGTAGCATTTCAGTAAGATTTTCCAAAGGGAAAAGAGCTATTTTAGCATGCAAAGTGTTTTGGGCTAAGCTCACAATTACCTCATCCAACACAGACACAAAAGCAGCTATGATGAGAAGTTTCATAATGTTCCTTCCACATAAATGTTTCTTTTTTTTTTAGTTTTCATAACTTGGATTTTTCTCAAGCCACCTGTAGCCCAATCCTCTCAGAAGTCTCCTTTCCTGTCTTATAGGTGAGTTCATTTCACCACATCATTGTTAGAGGGCATCAAGGTCGGTTTGGGGCAATTGTGTGATCCTGTGTATCTCCTTGGTTACAACAGGAAGCCTCTTACAGATGAAAATCATGTTGACTTCCAAAGGTACTCAAGTAAAATAAAGAAAGCAAGAGGATGTGAGCACCATCTGCAATTAGTGCTTTGCTGTGCAAAGCAGTGTATTTGTTTCAAATATGTTACTACCTGCATGCTGAAGTAATGAGAGACACAGCTATAAGATCAGGAGGGGAATGAGTTTCTCTCCCCTCAAGTAATAAAATTATCCTGAGATTTCTAGTATATAATGGGAGGAGATGGAGCCAATTCTAACCTTTAAGCACATATATACAGGGGAACCAACACAGGCAATTCTACCAGTGTACGAGCTAGTTTGTTCCCACCTTATGCACCCCCTTTTTTCAGGATAGCCAAGGACAATAAGAGGTCTTTGTCCGTTCTCCCAACCTCAGCTATCCAGAAAGGGGCAACGATAAATAGACTTCAAGCTTTTACTAGTAACTCATCTGACTTCTGGACCTTTCCTTACAGAAACGGGCACAGAAATGGGCTTGGTAGTTAAAAGAAAATCCCTCATGTTTTCTAATCATTTGCAGCAACTAAAAATTGAAGATCATTATAAACATCAGGCTTGGCAGCATACTAAAATCTCTTTCCTCTCTAACATAGCTCATGCTGGAGGCCTGATCCATTGGCTTCTATTTTGGGAGGTGAAAGAAGGTAGTCACTGGAGCACTATTAAAACCAGAATTTCTTCAAGATATTCACATCAGTTAAATAGGTCATAAACAAAGGCAAAAGGAGTATTTACAGTGCTATTAAGGTAAACAAAAATAGCAACCCACAGGTAATTATGAAACAGATTGAGTCTGGCAGGTGAGTTCCAGCAGTCTGGTTTTGATTTCCAAATGAGGGATTAGAGCCAAGCTATAGACCTGTCATAATAAATTGACTATATTCCCATACTTACATGGCTTGTTTCTTTTCACTTCTACTTTCATTTTACATTAGCAGCATTTGGCACTCTGATGTAGAAACAGGCCTTCTCATTTCTTAATCACCTCTGAGCCCAGAGTTGGTTTTATGGTGGAGCTACAGCCACTGCACAGCAGCCAGCTTGGGGCCATCCTGCTAGTCCGTACCTGTGCAGCACTGATCCCAGGGCCTGGCATCCATATGCAGCTCAAAAGGAACAGAGAAGATTCACTTACAGTTTTGAAAAGAAACGGCTTGTCAGTGAAATTATGAGTCCCAGGAGCAGAAACTACAGTGGAAACAAATTAAAAAACAGCACGAAAACATTATGATAGGACCAGAAAGTGGTGCCACTCAAGTGAATGGAACATGGAGGAACAAAGAGGAAGGGTCTCAGCAAGTTTTTGGAACATATTTACAAAAGAAATCTGTTTGATTTTATTTTCTACTGAAATCTTGAATATAAGCTGGAATGTCTCTTCAAGGGATGTTCTTAGTAGCAACACAGGCAGTGTTTGGCTTCGTTGTAACCCACCTCTGAAGTAGTCTGCATGTGAGGGATGAAGATACCAATAGCCCAGGACCCCTTCACACAACCTTCACATTGGCATATCCACTCTACTGACTGCCAGGGCTTCGTCCTGCATGCACTGCTGCTGCCCTTGCCGCCACTGCCTGGCTTCAAACACAGTGACTGTATTTGTGAGTACCTACATTGTGAACACAGCCCAGCTAATAAACCCCCAAAAGCAAGAAGTGCTTCCAAAAATGGGGACTTACAGACTTGGAGTAGTGATGTGCCCTAGGGAGATTTATTCACTGCAATTGGCATTGTTTTTGGAAAAATGCATTAGCTGTGAATACCACAAGCAGGGAGAGAGTTTAGCCCTGGCGTCCAAGGTGAAAATCGTCAATCCTGTGCAAACAGTAGCACTGAGAACAAGTGCAAGCTACTTGGATAGCAAGTAACCCACGCCAAAAGACAGAGCAAAGGAAAGGACAGCAAGTATGATTTACCCTTTTGACAGACAACTGACATATGATCAATGTGCTGAAACACCTGCTAGAACTTAATGTAGATCTACTTTGATTCTTTTTGCTTAGACCAAAATCCATTAACAAGGCCTAAGAAGTTAAAAACTGAAAAATTACTGAAATTAATCACTACTGCCAATTTTCAGTAGTAGAATGGTTAAAAAAATAATGCAAAATGGCGATATTATTTTTTAATTTTAATTTTACTACAGTTAAAATTTTAATGGATAATCTAAGCTTTTGTGAAGATTTTGCCAAACATTTTGTTGCATTTCTAGTTTCAGTGCTGCTAATTTTGGTATGCAAGTAGCGGAATTCAAAATTGTATTTAGAAGTACAAATATGTTGCTCATATAAATTCTAGTTTCGATTAGCAACAACTGGCTCTGCCCAGTGCAAAATTCTTATTTTGAAAAAGAGACAGAACTTGGAAAAAGAAAATGTCATACCTATAGACCTTTCTAACCTACCGACCTTGCAGCAAGGTCAAAAACACATCCCTGAGGGACCTTTTTCACTACCCACCAGGACCAGTTTCAAAGACTCCTTATTCACAAAACCTTCCAATCCCACATCTTCTTCAGTGACAGCTGCACCAACAAAGTTCCTGGCTGACCTTTGTAGATCAGAGCAGTGTGCCTGGCTGTCCATCGTGTTTGGCAACACTGTCCTGGCTTTCCACAACCTCCCCCCTTTCTGTTTATACCTACCTACCATCTTCTGTGCAACACCTAGACTGTAAACTCTTCGAGACACGGAGCAATTCTTCTGCTGCATATTTCTACTACATCCAGCACACTGGGCTGCCAATCCACAGATACCTCCTAGGTGACATGATACAAATACAGACTGTGGTCACAGTGGTATTTCCACCAAAAATATGTGTCGTGCTCTTACTGAATATGAAGGATGAGAGAAAGAACTTATTAAATCAGTGCCCAAAAATACATGCTCTTTACTACCTAAAGTAGAGTGATGATCTTATTAAAGCATTTGTCACTTCATTCCATGTTAATAGAACAGGTTATGATCCAGCAAATAGTAAAAAAAAAGAAATACATGAACTAAACCACTCCACCTGATGTGAACTGGTACAGGTTCATTACCATCTTCATCACTTTTGTAGACTGAGCTGAAACTAAACACATTTTATCTTTGTGCCTGATACTGTTTATGTTTGAGGAAGAAAACATTAATAATTTCCCTTGTAAAATCCAAAGTACTGTATTAATACATTATTATTACTTAACAGCTGAAAGTGCAGTAAATAAAAATAAGTAATAGAGCAGAAAATTGTTCCCCATGAAAGGAAAGAGAGGTCTTCTTTCCAGAATGGAGCTCTGTGCTGGCACTGTCTGTGGATCTCAGCAGTGACAGTGGAAAAAGCATTGGAAACCCACATTGCTCCATTAGAGAAAGTTTTCTCGCACCTGGAATTAAGAGAGAAGAGTTCAGATTTTCCACTGTAGTGTAGACAGACCACAAAAGCAAGCGTCTGCTTCCTGGTGCTCACAGCAAAAGGGGAATAGGGAAAATGACCATCTCAACATTGAAAAAAGGCAATGGGGTTTATTGCAATACATCTTCCTGGTGTAATCTGATGTCACAGGAAAGATGGCTCAGAAAGTTAACAAAAATAGAGTCACAACAGCTAAAGCTGAGCTGGTGATACAGTCAGTGTTTAATGTCCACTATGTGAGATAAAGAATTTGTACTGTGTGATAAATACCTTGTCTCTAACTGTGGGGTTTATACATCCCCTTCTGAAGCATCAGGTGCTGATCACACTCAGCATGGTGAACTGAAGAGACTATGAGGCTGAACCAGCAAAAAAGGCACTATGTTCCTATTTAGAAGCCAGAGTTGGGGGAAATCCCATTGCAAAACAAATGCAAACTGAGCACAGAAGTCACCTGTTCACACTCACACTGCTGAACACCAGCTTACTGTGGATGACCAGCTTGGAGACGTGCGCTTCCACATGTCTAATTTCCTGCACAGGCATAGATGGGCATCTCTGCTGACACCTCTGAAGATGTCTATTGCACCCTGAAAGAATGCTTGTCTTCTTTTTATACACAAAATATGACAGTTTGGTCATATATTTTATACATGTTGTGGTTCAGCTTTTGAACTCTTTGGTACTACCTATGGTCACTCTGTGTGATGACTGACCCTGCTCTTGGAAGATACCCAAGTCCATGCACATGTATATAAGCACCCTCTTTTCCTTCCTATAGAAATCTCTATCTGAGCAAGACACATCAGTTTTCCCAGGATCACAGAAACCTTTCTCAAGGCTGCAGCAGACACTTTTCCAAGGCATTTGTTCCACGTTTGGAGAATACTAAAACAACGTGAAAGTATAGCCTTCATATAACCAGGCTCTCCGTTAATGTAGGTGCCTTAAACTAAGGATACATAAACAAGGAATCCAATAGGAGATTCATTATGAAAAGCCCAGACAAATCCAGTGTTAGCATAATTGGACAAATGGATAATCTATAAATGAATAAGGACATGAAACTTTTTTAGGTAGCTGGAAACAGATTTGAACTCCTTCACAGTCACTCTATCATGGTTTTGCAGATCTCTCTCCATCTGTGCAGCAGGTAAAAGAGTTTTACTTCCTTGGATAAGCACCTTCCATGCCTTTCTTCTGATAACTAATGGCAGGCAGCTTTCTAACCTACGGTCATAGAGGCTGTCAGTCATGAGGTTCAATTCTTCTAAGAGAGAAAATTTTATTGCAAATATGATAAATTTACTCCTAAAAAAACCCTCAGATTTATTTTTGTTGCTGAGGACTAAAGTATCTATGAGATATTTTGCATGACCTCTAAGTCTGCTACTGTAAGCAAGTTTGGTTCTTCCTGACAACTCTGAACTTAATCTGTAACAACTAGAAATATATCTCCCAACTTACACTCATATCTGCTGTAGTTTCTCTGCTAAATGTTCTTCATGAAACAGGTCATTGTCAGACTTGATCTTTTCCACCCAACAAAGCCAAGACCAAATTCCTGATTCTTGCTTCAGTACCATTTTTCTGGTGTATGAACAAAACTGAGTGACGAGTGTTGGAAATTTAACAGATGAAGCACTTCTCCTGAGCTAGTGTAATGTATTTCATGGCTGCTACCACACCTCAGACAGGGACCTGTAGGTACCACCTGTCCTGGGTTCAGTAGGTGACAGTGGAATTAGTCATCCAGATTTGGGGTCAGTCACTGGATAATTGTGTAATGGTGCCTAAATGTTGCATAGGCCATCTGCTTTTCAGTGGGAAAATTTACTTGCCATATTTGATGCTGCTGACGGCCCTATCTGTTTCATAACATGGTGGAAATAAAGACTGAAGTTATACTCTGGAAAATCAGGAATCAATGTATGCAGTTTTCCTTCCTAATATGTTATTACAACAGGCAAAGAAAGTGGTTCTGTAGCAACCATACTGTAGATCACTTTGCAGATGAAGCAATTAGGCTTGCAGTAGGATTTTTTTTTCTGCAAATTATGATAAGTAACTCCAAAGGAAGAAGGAGGAAAGAAGCAATGGCTGACATAACAATTTTGGTCTGTACAAAGAGAGAGAGTCAAACACTATCTAAAACTATGCTCTTCTCCAATCCTAAACACAGGCAATGATCTCTTGGATGGAGCTCTCTAAGACTTCATCTGGCCAGACTCCTACAGACTGTGAACACATCTGTACTGGTAACAGACACATTGTCTTTTTTTATGTTTTGTTTGTAAATGCTAGTAGGAGAAGGCAAGTGCCCAATAAAATAGATTATTTGATTATTTTCATTGAGCTGTTAACCAAGATGTGATTACAAGCTCAATGCTTTCTAGAGCACAGCCAGTAAGGGAAAGAAAATTAAACCTGGAGTCAGAATTGCAAGAGTAAAACAGAACGGGAGTTTGCTGTCTTTTTTTTCATGGGTAAGTTTGGATGAGGGCTACTTTATGCTAAACATGCAGTTGGGCAGATCCTGTCATCAGCAGAGCTTCACCAAGTTCAGTATATGGCCACTCTTCTGCTGACTTCATCTGAAATTTCCTCTAGGGAATCTTTTTTAAACTTTAAATATGTAGAAAATAAACAGCTTTCAGGTTTCAATAGATCTACTTTATGTGTCATTTTTTTGTGGAGATAGCAGACACTATTCACCTGCAATTTGGGCAAAACTAAAAGAAGTGTGATGTTTGAAATTAAAGTTCTCGCTGCAGCCTGGGAAGTTCACTTTGCAGGGCAGCGTGACTGCGTGTTTATTTTATATTTCCTAAAGATGTATTAAAGCACACACAACTACAAAAAAATTGAAAAGTTACTACACTTCACAGTGTCTCAGTTGACCTCACCTGTTCCTATAGCAATATTGATGAAGGACCAAAAATAAGCAAAGGGTTATAATGTTCTGCAGCTTATGACCACAGTAAATATGAAAAGCTACCTTTTGGATCACTGGAAATGCCTTTTGAATAGCTAAGACATGATGATTAATTAACTCATTTTTCAAGTGCTCATTTTTCATTTCATCACAAAAATAGCTAAACCAGAGTATATTTTAATCCATCACCTTTTGACCATCACCCATGGCAAAAACCTCCACTCTTGACCTTACCTTTTCAACTTCCTGCTAAGATGTGTGTTTAATGAAACAAAAAACTGCTTAATTTTCAAGCTCAGATCCAGCTCTTTCCCTATTACAGTCATCAACTAATTTCCTTAAAACATCATCACATAATCAAAAGGGACCCTGGGGACCAGTGTCCTAACCCTGTCTTGTCTGACAGATGGAAGATTCCTTTCTTACAAGTCCAAAGCTCAAGGTTGACATGGGTCCTTCAGGGAACAATATTCATTTTTTTCCAAGCCAGTACCAGCTCCAGGTCAACTGTGGCACTAACTATAAAAAACCTAAAGACTTTTCCTGTTCCTCTGTCAATTCTCTTCAATGTTAACCTGAAGGGACTACCCATTCCTCATACAATTTAACTAAAACCAACAAAAGTGCATCCACACATGCTATTTCATGAGCTGAACATCTGACCTCCTTCATTGTTCCCTGGTTTACTCTGGCCAGAAATATCCAAGTTATTTGTGTTTGGCCAGTTTCCCCCTCCTAGTTCCTTCAATGCTCTAACTAGATGTTAAAGAACAAACTGGTAACCTTCACTGGTGCAGCTACTTACCTCTAAAACTCAATAATTAATCCCAAGTGGATGACAGATGCAATGCAATTTATTCTCTGCTTGGCTGCAGTTTGAAGGAGCATGGACTCCAAATTAGTGAGCTCTTTGGGTTCAATCTGGAAAGCATATGTTTCCCTTCCATCATTCAATCCATCAAAATGCAGAAAAGGCCTGGGAAAGGCACATGGCACGTTTTGATATTATTCATTAACATTAATGTCCTTGTTATAAATATATGTTTCATTTGCAGGTAACAACAGCCTTATGGGCATCTGGGAACACTTTGAATGATTGCCAAAAAAAAGAAATTTGGGTCATAACTAATGATCAACATCCCCTTTTAATCAAATGAAGCCATCATAATGTGTCAGTCCTCAGGGGGAACAAGGACCTTTCACCTTGCTGGGGCCTGCTGAGGCCAGCAGTAGCTGCAAGCAACCCTGGCAAGTGGTCTTTCACCTTAGAGAGGGGAAAAATGGAATCTATCCATCAACACACTCACATAATGTATAAAAGAAACCATGTCTGATCAATGGGGTAGTGATGTTGCCTTCAAGTTAACCTGTGCACTATGGAGCACCCATTTAGGGCTTTCCTGATATCACTGCAGATCTCCCCTGGCACTACTGCGGGATGGCCATTGCTCTAACACTCAGAAGCTTCCTCTTGGGACAAGTCTTCAGTAAAAATATGGAGTTCTGGCTGTAGCTCCAGTAGTTGTGCAAACAAGACTTAAAGGCATATCCTGGAGCTTTGCAAGGACAGCTTTCCCTCTGTAGTGTTGATTCTACAAAGGGAAAGTATTGTCAGGTGAATGGGTCAAAATTTTCCAACTTTTTTTTTTTCAGGTCACAGTATTTTTGTAAATAGCTTTTGAATGGATTTAGAAACAAAACCAAAAAGAGTATATATTCAAATGACACCAAAATAAGATAAAGAAGTTGATGATTTTTCAGGAAAAACAAACAAACAAACAAACAAAAAAACAGAGCTTATAGCTACAAACATGAATTTCAGAAATGAGAGCTTCAGGTGACTCCTGATCACTGCTGTCAGCCAAACCACTCATTGAACTTCTGTCATTCTGAAGAGCTCCTGCTGCTGTCAGGCTCCCACAAGACAGTGTAGATGCCCTACAGAAGCAGACAAACCCAGGGCAGACAGTCCATCCATCAATAAAATAGAGGTATGAAGCAACAGAATGTTTTCAAGTGAACAAGACCCCAACCTTCTGCCAAAAATAATGATTTGTCTGGGTAAAAAGAACACAACATATAATTTCATCGATGAACACTTCTTTTTTGGAGTGTTCTGACAATGTAGCTCACTGCTACAAGGGACTTCTTAAAAATAAAACCTGAACCAAGTGTCTTAATTATAAATGAACCCACAATGAGCATGCATCTCATGGAGATGAGAAACGAGGAAGCCTTGCTCAGACCACACGTCCCAGACTCTTGCTGACATTGCCTTGAATTATTTAAAAATGGCTAAATAGCCATTAAAAATGGCTAAAATATTAATTTTCTTTTACATCCTTGAAAATTAACGTAAAAGAGATATTGCTGATGTGTCATTGCACTTCACAATACAATGAAGGAAGGAACAACTGTCCTACAGGTACCCAAAAGCTGCAGAGCAAACATTTTGTTTTTTTCTGAGGCATCAGAGAAAAAGGTTAATTAAGCATTGTGCTCCACATTTTGCTGTGAGATTTTAAGTAACTGTATTCTGTTTTTTTCACTGCCACTCAGAGCCCCTTCAGTGAACTATAATATTTAATCTGCAGCATTGCTCCATCTGAAATTACTCCCTAGATTTGTGTGAACCTACTGTATATCTCTGATAGCTCCCTGGATAATCCTCCACCTGTCAAGGAAAGCAGCCTTCTGGTGAGAGCTTTTCTATTAACTTACCCTGGGAGGTAGGCATGGGCTTTTAAAACCGTAAGCAGCTAGGTGCCCCTTTTCCTGCACCATCAGATCACTTCCCATGCTGTCATATACTCGTGGCCACCACATTTCTGTGAGGTGAAGCTGGGCTGTCCCCACTGTTAGATGTAAATGAGATCTAAGCACACATATATTAAACATGTTGCTTAATGAACAATTTAATCCAACTGCTGCTGCCAAAAGGTGGCTCACGTCATCTTGCTGAGGTGGCTCACATCCAGTCTCAAATGTCCCCACCTCCCTATAGGTGTGTGGCAAACAGGACTGGTAATGCTTCTGCCAGCAAAAGGATAAATGTTTCCTAGAGGCAAGACTCCATTTCCCAGTAGCCATGACCCCTCTCAACCTTTGGTTTGAATGAAGCCTCTGGGGCTTTTGCAGCATCCCTGAAGGTGCCTGGCAGGACCTGGCAGTCCTGCTCCAGGAACTGGCACTGTCTCAGACAGACAGAGCAGCTTTGCTAGTCATATGGCTTTCTAGCATCAGGTGTTGAACTCACCAATCATGTCTTTATTTTAATTACTGAAAAATAAACCAGCTACCAACATTATAAGTGATGATTAGCCTGACGCAGACTGCAGTGAGCCAGTGCAGAGACCCCAGTGCAAAGCCTCCCTCTGCTTCCCTCTAGTTGAGCTTAGTTTCTGAATAAACTGAGGGGCAGGCAGCTCTTTTTAAGATTCCTTCCCAAGCTATTGCATTTTCTAACTAAGCATGACATTAACCACCCTGTCAGCACTGTGTTAGCTCACAGCATTTTTACGTTAGGTCTCCTAGCACAGCAAGAGCAGCACAGTATGGGAGTTTAATATTTAGAGGAAGCTATGAAGTGACACATGCTGGATTTGATAGGTTTGGATTTGGCACCATTTCTCAATAGTGGTGCTTTCTAACAGTCCCTTAAAAACCACTCATTTGGAAAGAAAGTACACAGGCCTGCCCTTACACCCAAGGCACTAAAGCCAGTTGGCAGGCCTGTCCTCCGGACTACTAGTACTCTTGAACATGAGAAGGATATTGCATTTACTTATATCTCCTTTCCAAACTGGAAATGTTTTTGAGCTTCGTTCTATGCCTGGTTTTTGTTTCAGTTAGAAACTCAGGAAATCAAAAGAAGAAACATTTAGCATTTGCAGCATACAGCAGAGATGGGGGCCTGACTGAGAAAGGACAAGAAATGATGACAAAGCTCATATGCTCAGTAAAATCTCCCAATTACACTTCCAATCCCCTGTCTTCACAACATGGTGACAGTTTGCCCACTGAGTATTTTCAGTGCAAAAAGTCCCACAGGAAAAAAAGAACATTTGTATTAAATAGCTGTTCTGCAGAGAAAAAAAATTCCCTGGCTGAGTGATAAAATCAATAAATGTTAATGCATTGCAGATAATTGCAAATGATGTTTGCTTTATTTAAAACCACTCCTATATTTTGGAAATTAGTTCTGCAAATGTTGCATATGAAAGAATAAGCTTCCCCAGGAGCATCACTGAAGATGATGGACGGGACTAGGAAAGAATGCACAATCATGTTTTCTTCCTCCCAGAGAGAGTGCATAAATCACAAGTTTCTCCATAATCCTCCTACCAAGGCCCCAGAAGGAAAGGGAAGAACTTGTCATACCTTTAAAATTGGGCTTTTCTGGTCTTTGGCATGGTTGTTTCCACCGGGCTTGCAACAGACTTAAATGCATCCTTGAATTTCTGAGCACAGCAGAGGAAACTGAGGCTGTATTTTTGAGCTGGGGTTATCCACAGGCCTTATACCTGTGCTCTTCCCCATCCAGCAATCTTCCTTTCCACTTTGGTCACTGCCAGACCCGTATTTCAGAAAGAAAACATCTTGCTAAACCATCGTGCCTCTGATTTTGGGCACCTCCTATTTCCATCTGTTGGGAGCATTTCTCTGCAAGGGCAGAGGTCGATGCAGGCATGAGGGCAAGGCAAAGCCCAAGCCAAGATGCAGTGCGCCTACAGGACATACCACAGCAGTATGCCTTATCACACCTTCCCAACATGGACTGGTTTCTGAGTTAGATGACACTATAAACCAGGTTAGCATCTCCTCAGCATCCATAGCTGGTGAGTTCGGAGCTCAGCTCCAGTCACAGGCTGAAGCAGCAGCAAAGCCAGATCAATTTTGCTAGAGTGGAAAGAGGTAAATGAAAGAGCACAAGGAAGGTTTTGATCTGTAATATGCTTGAATATTTTGAAGGTCTCTATTAACAACTGTAGTCTCCCTGCTGCGGCAATTGAGTTGAGGAAATAATAGTGGAGATTAAAAGGCATTCACCATTCGACCTCCTGCAACCCTGACATTCTTCAGTAGAATATGATTGGAACTGGGCACATCTGCTCTCAATAACAAATATAAAAAATATCCTGCAGCTTTAAGGCCTGAAAAAACTTATAGTTGGGCTAAAAGAAGAGCATAAATATGTATATCTGTAGACTCAGTATAAATTTAATAGTTCAGTAATACTCTGTGATTGGGACCACATCATGTTTTGGAATGCTTTGTCTCTTGGAAATGCCCAGGAAATGCAGGGAGGTAGAAAGTCAGTCTCCACTTGCAGTTAGGTACAGCCAGTCTCAGGTGACATGCAGGTGCAACAGCACAGCCGTCTCCTAGCCACCACCAAGCACAGCATAGATCAGCAGCTGAGCCCTCACACCTTCAGACACCTTCCCTAGGGCTGGGGTGGCACTGCGTGGAGACACCTGAGCTGTAACCCTGCACTTCTGGATGCAATTTGCTGTAAGAATCACGTGTTGATACTGAAGAGAGCTGAAAATATAACCAGTGCTGGCTTAGCATAGGTCTTTCTGCACCTTGCAATTCAGTGAGCCACTTGGCTTTGTTTGCCAACAAAAGAAGCCTGTCATACTGGGGACAAGACTGCAATAGGCTGAAAGATGGAGCATGTCCAGTCTCTCTGGACACAGCTGCTTGAGCTGAGGCTGTGCTATGAATCAAACGGTGTTGCTGATTCATCCCATTCCCACTAACAAATGCGAGTCATCTGTCCACCCTGGACTGTTCACTGAAGAAAAGTTTATTTTTAAAAGGTACTGGTTAAAAATAAATGTATATATCATATAAATGAGTAAAGCACTCAGCCCCAAATTGGTATGAATGTGCCCTGAGAAAAATTAGCTAGCTTGAATGCAGCAGGAAACCTGAGAGCCAGTCCTTCCCTTACACTGGCATAAATCAGGAATAACCCCACTGAGATCAGTTACTGTTTCTATAAGGAAGTATTTTTAAGGCTCTGATTGAGACCATGCTCCATTAACCTAGCAGGACAATCCCTTCAGAGGTTTTATTGTTATCCACTGTTCACAAAAAGAGAGCTCTGACAGCAAGGGTTTCAATGCAGGATTTGTACCACCTTTACTGTTATAAAAGTCTAATGTAAGCTCCTTGTTCAACCTCCCACTAAAATAAAATGAGAGAAACGATCATGTCCAACTCATCCCCTTATACGTCTCAATAGTTGGGAAAAAGTGCCCCTTGCAGGTGCAGATATCTCTGCACTGACCATAGACTTGGACTAGACACCTGAAGTTTGGCAAGATGAGCAACATCTTAAGTGATCACAGCAGACACAAGAGCTGAACTCTGCTCCTCTCAGCTCTAATGAGAGGCTCCATGTGGCTGAAGTGGCTGAGGATTTAAAAGCTGTCTAAAAAAGGCTGCTAATAGAGCACATGGGTAAAAGTCAGTGATATGCAGCAGGACTAACTAATAGTCTTGCCTGGCCTGGAAATAGCACATCAAGGGCCTCTACTCTGCAGCTACTCTGAGCTCCATTATGGCTTACAACCATCAGGAAAGCTGCACAATATCTGCCACTGGATTTAGTCTGCTTCAACAGAAAACACATTTGTACCACATGGAACCTGACAATTGCCCTCCCTGGGCTTTGTCATGGACACTGTGGTCCTTTTACATCTAAACACATACACGAGCAGAGCAGTGCAGGCACATGTGGTCTCCTACCCCAAGAGTTGACATCCCGAGAAGATGTGCAGCATAAGAAGCATGGAGGGGTGGGAGACAACTGAACGTGTCTGTTTAAAACAAAAATATATAATTGGCACATACATACATTTGGATCACAGAAACAAGGCAGAAGCACCAGTAATTTCCCTTGAACATTTCTAACGAGCAGATGACATGTGGTAATTTTGTGGTGGGACTTTGAAGTGACCTGCTCTTTCAAAATGTGAGACTGAAACAAACTTTTAAGAGCAGAGCACTTCCTTCCTGTTGTCTTTCACGTCAGGCAAGCAGGCCACAGAGAGAGATGTGTTCCCCTTTCTCACCAAGCGTTAAAAAAGTCCCAGCTGTGTTGCTCTTTGCACTAAGCATTAGTGTGGGAAGCCTTCCAGGGCAGGCACCATCTACTGTTCTGCCTGTGAACTCTGCCTCCACTCCAGGAGCATGGCATCACGGCACTACCACACTCAACCTCGTACAATAACGAAGCAACATCAAACTGTGGACAGTGTGGCTGGTGTTTCCTGCAGACCTCAGCCGCCTCTGCTTTCTGTCTTGGAGGGCAGGCCTTCCTCTCCTGTACCCACCTCCCCTGCTACTCAGGTGACCCCATCATCTTCCCCTTCCCCTCCATAGGCTGCTCCACACAACACGCTAGGAATGGGGGATTTGTTGTTCTGGAGATGGTTGCTCTGGAGACCTGCACACATAGGTGCAGGCACTCCTATTAGCAACAGAGCTCTGCTCAGGGGAGCAAACTCGGCACATGGGAGCTATATGAGAAGAAAAGAGAAGACTTGTGGTATGGGCAAGGAGAGCCTCACATGCCCTGGTAGTGGACCAGCCTTCTCTGAACAGAGAAAGAGGCCACAGTTTTTGTGCATCCTGGTAGGCAGTCACCACACGTTTACTTCCGTTTCTCCATGTTGGACAATGCTCTCCCGCATTTTTCACTCCTAATTCCCCACATGCAGATATCAACAGGAGTCATTCAGTCCTTCTCTTGCTGCAATACTAGGAGTGAATTTCACCCACAAAGAATATGTCCAGGAAAACATTTTATCAATTGAAAACAAACCAACCTCCAGTACACAAGGTGGTCAGTAAAAGCATATGTCCTTGATTTGGAGTAGACCAAAGCATTAATTTGCTGTTGTTAATTACTTAATGCAACATTTTGTCCTTAACTGCTTACAAAGAGTAATAGCCAGTAACTACAACTTAAAAGGGGGCAACTTTGGGTGCAGAAAAAATGTTCTTTATGAAGCATTTCCTGTGTTCTTCTGAGTGCCTTATCTAACCAGCATCTTTCACTTTTATTTACATTTTATCTTCTTTAAGAACACTTGTGGTATGGACTGAGTCATCAATAAGGGCACAACATGAAAGGAGGGATGAAAAATAAGCTGTCTTAAGAGCACTACTCTGCAGGAAACTTATTAGCATTTATTGTGCAGTATCAGGTTACCAGAGTTGAATGGAAAGAACAGAGTTTATTTAAGCGGCACAAAACACAACTTTCTGGAAGTCACATCCAGTATTTTCAAAGTACATGATGGAAAAGGACATAGGAGAAATCCCTTAGATTTTGCAGAAGCAAGTAACAGGTACAAGTTGGGGGTTGAGGGGCAATGTTAAGGCTCATAAGAGCCTTAAGAAACACCTCTTGGATAAGGGAAATGCCACGGAATTAGGGAAGAAGGTGTAATTTACAGTGGGAGAAATCCCAGGGCTATCACATTTATAACCTACTTGCACAAAGTCTACATCTTGTCTTTCACCTCCCTACTCCTCCCCCCAAATAAGAAAAAGAGACATACTTAAGAAACAGCTCAGTAGATTTCCAAAACTGATTTCTGCATCTGGAAGACTTCTGAGCTTTTTCAACGGCCAAGTCACAAACCTCACTCCCACATTAATAGAAGCTGATTGCTACTGATGTAGACTGTAGGAAAACCTTAGAAGCCTCTCTTTAGGGGTAAAGCAAGATATATATCTACAGATGACATGCATGTGCTGCCATAAGCAAGTCATACAATTAGAAATGATGGTAGATTTACAGTTTTGAGCTCCCCTTTGCTTGGATAATGATAAAGCGTGCACGGGTGACATTCGACTCTGAGAAAGCAAAAATACATGCAGAGGACTTCACCTTGCTGTAGGAGAAGATCTTATTCCTCCCTGACTTTGTTCCCTCTAAGCAGAAGGTCATGATCTGAACTTCCATTATGGCTGTTCAAAAATGCATCAAAGGTTCGATGGATAAAAGAATGTTATTTTCCAAAACCACTGGGACACTTCCTGTCAGTTCACATAATTGAGTATTACAGTATTTAAATTACAAATTGAAGATTATTTTTACAGGTGTCATTTTAACTATAATATGAAATTTCTTGACATTACCTCAGCCATGCTACACAACCCAGCTGCACTTGGACTTGCATGTGTGATGCACATGGCTGAAATTTTGTATATTACATCATGGGCTACAAAAACACACAGTATAAATAGACGATGTAATATTTGAGAGAGCAAAAACACATAGTGCTGGCCTCGCTTTATGGAACTCCAGATCTAATACGGACGTGGAAATGTAAACTGTTATTAGAGTTCAGATCAAAAACCTTTAGGAAGGAAGGGTCGTGGAGAAGCGCAGAGGAGGGCAGATAGACGGTCCTAGGTTGCCCTCCAGTGGGCTCCCACCCAAGCTGCCTCCCACTGCACCCTGGCTAAGGAGGAAAACCAGCCCGCAGGATTTCACCAAGCCGAGCAAACGGGACAGCTGTAAACCCATGAAGAAGACACACGCTATTCACACTGGCATATCTGCAGACCGACGAGAAAAACGTTAACTTAATTAAGAAAGAGATCTTTAAGAATCCTTTTGGCTTTCTATCCGCAAATTGACGTTAGCAGCTGCAAAGAATTTGCCTTCAACTGTTCTAATTTAATGTGGCTTTCTAAAATGCTATTATCTCCACTCTGTAATTTGTTATTTCATTTTTATGGTTTCCAGCAAACGCCATGTCTGGAAAGGAAAAATCCACCTTTTCTTATTCTCTGTTGTGACTCGCAATTTGCTTTCATTCTGCATGAAAAACTCAGTCCCCATCAAAAAATTTTAAGTGAAACAAGAAAAATAGAGAAAACAAATTGTCAGCAACTTCCTAATGTTGTTAACACAAAAAATGTCAACAATACGCACTAGGTAAGTTAAAACTCCTCTGCCCTTTTTCTACTCTCTTCCTAAAGAGGAACATGAAGCTTTTAGCCAATTCAATCTTTTTAAGCAGTTCCAGATCCAATACTTGGTGACCACAAGCTAGGCTGACTGGCTGGGCAACAACTTACAGAAATTGCCAAACTCAGAAGCAAGCAGATGACATTTCATCTGCAGGCCTGTCCACACAGAATAAGATTCTGATAATTGTAAGATTAACTGAGCAATTTTTGTTTTATGGCTGGGCTACTCCTCAAAAAACGAGTATAATTTCAGTGATTAAAGGAATAGATTTGCAATTGAAAAGGCACTAACATATTGTGAATTAAGTTTCAGGTGTTAGAATTTCAATGCACATATAGCTACTAAAAGGAAGGACCACAGCAAAATGACCATCTTTGTCTCTTAAGACAAAGCATTAGACATTAGTGATTTTAGTGCAAATATCCTTATTCCCTTCACTACCTATGTCTTTTTCATTTTTTCTTCCTACAAAGAGGCATAAAATGAAAAATAAAAAAGTTCCAATTTCTCTTCAATTTTTTGTTTTTGTTTGGTTTTGGGTTTTTTTGAGGGGTTTAATACAAGCATTTAAATAAAATGAAAAAAAATATATCTTGTAATGATCCCATTCTATACTAAAACATATTTTCAAGAAAAACTGCATGGTTTAGTGCTAGGAAGTTTGGGTTGTCTCCATGAACAAAGTTTACTTTTTAATTGAAGACAGAAATAAAAATTATGCAAAAATAAGAGATTGAAACAGTTTCTTGTTGTGAAAGGAAGGTAACTCGAGGCTACCCTGGATCTAACCTGGAAAATGAGCATACTGAGATGGGTGTGATATCAGGAAAGCCCAGCTGGCGATATGTGGGGGTCACAACCGAGGCCACAGTCTAAAACAGAATAAAACAGGAGAGGGAGCTCTCATCCAGCCTGTCAAGGCGGGAAGGTGCTTTCAGGTACTACACTGCAGGTTGAAAAAATAAGCCAGGAACCCCTTAAACAGGTGAAATGTTTATATCATAAAATTGAAGCACTGATTTTCTAGGACTGAAGATTCATTAGGGGCAGGTATTCACTGATGTGATAATTTAGACTGCATGTTTTAACCCAAAACCAAATAAAACTGAAGTGTTTTTTGTGTTGTTTGGTTTTTCATTTGTTTCAAGGGTTCCTAACATTGAACCACTGGAGCTGAGTTTGAGCTCAGTGATGTTTGGTTTGTTCACATCTGAAATTCAAAGTGAAAAATATCAAGGAATGGCAGTTCATATGGATGAAACCCAAAGCAAATGTTTGCAGGAACCTCTGAGAAATGGAAGTGCTGTGTTCACATAGTTCTAATTATAACACTGCATTTGTAGGATTCATATGAGTTAGGGCCCATGGAAGAAAAAAATAAAGGAAAGCTGACTTAAAGGGAAGGCAAAATACCATACGGAATTTGGATTGGAATCTTCTAATGTAAAGGAAATATCCTCCAGAAAAGTGGGAACTACTTAAAAAACAGCTGGAGAGACCACAAGTGAAAGTCATCCTGGTTATAATCTAAACACAGAAAAGGGCAACAAAGGCCATTTCAGTTAAGCAAGGATATAAAGTCTTATACTCCGTGTGCAAAAAAGCCTAATAAGGGGTCCTTAACATATAAATAGCACTGGGAACTATATAAAAAGTAGACAGAAGCTAGTTAAAATGAGTAATAGACGAAGGATTTCTAAGAAAGGTAAACTGCAAAGGATACTTCTGTTAATCATAAAAGCTTCTTGCATAGTCCCATGGTAAAGACAAGGGAAGGCAGAAAACCACACTATTTAAAATTATAATGAAAGAGATGGTGCATTAGACCCACTTTTCATGTTGAAATTATATTGCTCTTGATTTAAAGCATAATACAGCTTTCAATATTTTCCATCATGAGAACATTTGTTTTCTGCTCACAGTATGAGGGATTTTTCTCATCACATTGTATCCACACAGAAAAGGGACAAGCTATCCAGTTACTTGTTCAGACATCACAGACAGTCAATAAAGGTAGGCATTAAAGCTAAGCAAGGTGAGGCACCTCTCTTGAGGTGCCTGTCTCCCACCTTAAGCTATGAGAAAACTATGAGGTGCCTAACATTAAGTGTGAGGACATGACCCTGTGTCTTCACAGATATGATTTTAATCCAGTTACAGATTTTCAAGGAAATAGCTTAATGACTTGAAACCAATGAACCTTACTGGTTTACAGAAGCCAGGGTATCACAGCCTCAGAGTAGCAAATTGCAGTAGAAAAAGTAATGGGAAATTTATACCCAGATGAAAAAAAAAGAAAGAAAAAAAAGAAAGATCTGCCTATAAATGGCATTCTTCCATGGCAAGCTGATGAATTGCATCTGTGAGTCATTTTTCATGGAATGGTAAAGTTACAAGGGGTAAATGGCTTGTTAGGCTGCAGACATGCCCAAAGAATGTAGCTGGAAAAAGGCTCCTAGATAGTGTCTTTGCAGTTGCAGTGGTTAGTTCTGGAGCTCTCCCTTATTATTATTTTCAACTGTTTAGTGTTATTCCTTTCCACAACATCAATTGCATGGATTTCAAAGAGTAATAACATCTTTGCACAGCAAAGACCAACCTTCAGATCTATCTTCTTATGTTTCAGAAGTACAAATATGCATTACATGAAGTGTAACCTACATGATTTGCAAGAAGGACCTTGCAATGATCTGCTCTGAGACCACTAGTAGGGAGAAAAGCATTTGACAACACAGACTAGGGCTTAACCCAATCTCTGATGAAAGCCAATTTTTTATTAAATTTCTCCATTTCATTTTAGTGTCATAATTAAATGACTTTTGAAAGCAAAATTGCAAACGGGCTTGACAGCTGCTCCAAAACAGAGTCCATTCTGTGGGAAAGCACTTCAGTATTTCAGTGAGCAAAAAGCTTTTATTTTGAAGTTACAACACGAGATTGTTGACCTGTGGAATCCTGGCTTTCAGTGACACTACAGGGGTATTTTGCACTTGAGCAGGGATACCCAGAGTCAGTGTGACAGAGTTGTCTGCACAGTGTGGGAGGTGGCACTTTCCTATCATATGTAGAAAGTGTAATATGGAGGATGCTCAAAATGTTCTCCAACTTAACTGTGGGCCATTTTTGTGCTGTCTTATTGTTAACAACTCACAAATCTTGAACAACTGTAGCAATTACTTTCACCAGTGTAGTGAGTCCTGTATCTGGCCTAGTAGCCCAGAAGCAAAAAGTTCGTACACTTACATACTTTCTTCACAGGCAACCATGGTCTAGCTGAGCAGCTCCCTGAAGTCTGAGCAGTGTTCCTAGATGGTTCATCTTAAAAGACAGTCCTTTTGAAATAGTGACATGACTGAAATAGATTGACAAAAAATTCTGTTATTTTACATTAGGTGTCCATATCAAATAATAATAAATGTTGTTTATTAAGTACTTGTTATCAAAATTCTCAAGGCTCTTGAAAACACATCTCAAACAAAAGATAACAGAGCTGGTTTTGCAAAAGCCCTCTTTCATGAACTACCAAGCCAAAACCATTAATTTCCTCTGAAACAAGAGTTTTGAGAGCTCCTACTGTGTAAGGTCTATCCACAAGTCCTCAATGTCTGTGGGAAACTTTCCACTGACATGCAGGCTCCTTTCATAGGGCACAGGGAAGGAAAATGTCCCAGATATACAGGCAACATTTGTGCTAAAAGCAGCAAAATGTGCAGTTCTAAAGCCAGGGAAGAAGAAAGGCCGAATTCAGGGCACACCTAAGTCACAACTCAGCTGATGATTTTCTCAAAAGCTGGATATCACTTGAAAGAATAAATCAAATGGGATACATCAGTGGTGTTTTCAGTCCTGTGGCTACATACTGAAATGCACATTTTGCAGTAGAAATTCAAGTAAATGATCTTTCAGGTGCAATGTGATTTTTCTTTTTTTTTTTTTTACAGAAGACTTTTGGTATTTGTTTTGAATAGTCATTAATCAGAGCAATGGAGAGGAAAAAAATCCACCAGAAATGGAATATCACTTAACAAGCCTGCAATTAGCAGACTAAAGAGTTTGTTATTTTTGTACTTTTTCCCACTGTATGACCTAAGTGAATACTAGCAAGCATTAACACACCACAGTTCTAGCAAGAGCATTGTGGTCTTTCACAACGTGCAGAACCATACTGGAAGTCTCTGTGAATTTAGCTGTTGTAGAGCTAAAATGCACTTGATGTCTTGTCCATCTCAATTTATCATGAATTGTATGTCAAGAGCTCAGTATTGATGAAGACAACTTATGAGCAGTCATGTGCTTGGACATGTTCCAGTGTTTAAGCATAATAGGAATCTTAAGGAATTTAGCTCTTTCTTGATATTTGAAGAACAATGCAAATAATATCAAGTTTCAGAACCACAAGAAATGCTTAACACAGAGCCAAACCAGAGAAATGTACAGGTGTCTTTTCCTGATCGTTTCCAAAACCACCCTGTCCCTCTACATTTCTAGTTTTTGCTCATTTGAGAAAAAAGGGGGAAGGCAAATCCTTTTTGATTAGCAAAACTAAGAAGTTGTGCAACAATGCAAAGGGAAGGTCAGAGTTCAAATTCAACATGCTGGATTGCTTGTCTCCCTCAATCCTATTCACTAAATCAGCAGCACTGAATTGCTATGATGACAGGAAGAATTTGGAAAGGGAGGAAGGTTGTGCTAGTATTTAAGACAAAAAATAAGTCTATAAAGTGATTGTCAATCTCTTTCCAAAGTCAGAAGAATCTGTCCATTAGAAGAATGAATAACTTCTACCTTCACTGAAAAAGGATGAATTTGTGCTTATTATACTGTCAACTATGAATACACATTGTTGGGTTTTGTTTGATTCTAACCCAAAATCTGTGTTAGATAGGAAACTTTTCCCAGCAATAAAATGCTTCTCTCATAAAATATCCATTACCACAAGCAAATATTCTCCCTGGATGTTTGAGATTCAAATGATGGCATTATGAGAGCTTGCTACAAGACTGACTACACATTGACTCTCGCCCAGATTACCAAAAGCATTTATGCACTTGGCTTGCATTGAAAATTAGAAGCTTAGATCCCTTTGAGACCCTGAACTCGTAATAAAGTCAGATCTGAAAAATAATTCTTACTGAGAAATCAGATCATGTCATGAGATTAAGGCATACTCCTATTGAGAAATTAAACACTATCTCACTGAGAAATTAGCAAAGCAACGTAAACATAAAACTGAAATTGTGCAGTTCTTTAAATTATTTTGATTTTTAAAAACCTTAGCAATCATCAAGCCATAAAACTCAGTAATAGTCCTACCTTGTTTGAGTCCTTGAAAATATTAGGTATAGTTTGCAAAAATGTTTTAGACTTATAGCCAAGCTACGCACTTAGGGCACTTAGCACCAATACCCAGTGGAGCTAAAAGGCAGACTAGTGACGCAGAAGGAGTTAGGTTAGGAACTGAGGTTTAGCAGACATAATGAGGTTTCTCTGGAGATTCAGAATGGCTCATCCATGCAATACTGAAACTTATCTCCATCCATGGATCTTAGATAATGCTACAGCGTGTTCTGGTGCACCTGGTCCTACATGGGGAAGAGATGGAGACAGGGCAATGGCTGAGTGACCCTTTATTCAAAACTACAAAATAGGTGTCTCCTTCCCCAGAGAGTTCCTGGTATAGGAGAAACAGTGGTGAAAGTGGTCTCATCCTTCTCACAAAAGTAGGTCAACAGGCAGCAAAATCTGCAAGACCTTTGTTGGTGGTGTAGGGGCTAGTGCAGCCATTGGTACTACAGGACTATTATTACAGATAGATACATCCTGGAGAGTAAGAGTCACTGGACTGAATGTGGGCATCCTGTGACAGGGAACAGTGTCAGAGAAAAGTCTCAAGCATAACAGTTGTACAAGATGTCTAAAACAGTGTCTGAGATTTAGGTACCTAATGTCCACATATTTACCCAGCTTGGGTGGCCTGGAGGCTGTTTTAAGTGACTTGCCACCTTTGGGAGGAGCACCTAATTCCCTTTGATTTCAATAGTGATAACTACCTGGGTATTTCCCCTTCAAGCCTTGAAGATATTCAGTGCCCAGAAACTAGCTCCAGCATACAAGCAGACACCTTGACTGAGATATATCCCATTAATTTTAAACCCTTTAAAGTTACATGCCTAGTCTAAACTAGCCACCAACCTCCTTTCTGATGTCTGTGTGAAGAGATAAATCTGTCCAGGGAGGAATTCGCTCCATTTATCCTAGACATTTCTCTTAATTTATTTTCTAAGAAATGGCTTGTGTACCTCTTTGCTGGAGTGTGGCCCTATCTGTTAGTACTGTTTCAGCTCCTGCAGATCTCAGAATATTGACTCCTGAAAATATATTCAGTTGCTGAATGCAGAGGTGCTTTTGAATCATGAGTACGAGATGTTTTCACTCTGTCAGAATCTTGCTTGTAAATTATCAGCAGAATGAACATATTTTTAACTGGTTTTCTCTTAGTTCAAGAGTTAAATATATTTTTCTGTGACCTGTAAGTATCTATCAAGTTTCTATTGTCAGTGAAAAATTCCTTGACAAAAAAACTAAAGCTTCAATTTTTTAACAATTAGCTGTCTTGTCTTTTTTTCCATAGTAGACAAGAGAAGATCTAGAAAGTTAGAGGTGCTCTTAACCTCAAGGTTACTAAAAAGCAAATGAATGCATACAAAAAACTGTCTAAGAAAGAAAACTGAACTGAAATTGTTGCACAAGGAATAATCCAAGCAACATTTTCAATACAAACCTTGACAACCCTATGCTGTCTTACAGTACAATGTTTTATATATGCAGCTGATATGCATTCAATGTGTCACATTTTTGGATGTGATAACAAGAAATTCCAAGAATCGTTCAGCCAAAGGTAACTGTAAGTATAATATGATGTGTGGGTATAAAAACTGAAACCCCTTATTTTGTGAAGCACTTCACAGAAGAGTTGAAAAATCCACCTTCCATTAGAGCCAAATTCCAACCTCAGATACACAATTAGGGCTCTCATTAAAGGCACTGGGAGCCAGAAGTACTTTGTCGAGGACAGACTTCAACCGATTTTGGTATTTATCCTCACAGAGCAACTCTACTGAAACCTTGATTAGCCAAATGGAACAGAGACATGAAAGTAGTTTAGATTAACAGGGTTTGGATAAGTAGGAGAGGTTTTAGTGTTTTGTTATGCACTTTAATAGATGTGACCTTAGGCCACAAATCAGCAAGGCTCCTGGGCACATGCATAACATTAACCATATGACTAGCTGAGTGAAGCCAGCAGAAGTATTTGCGCTCTTGAACACAGGCGTATGTGTAAGTACAAGGTAAAACTTGCAACCAGTTTTGAAGACTGGTGATAACTAAGGACTGTGTATTGCTCTGATTTATTTTTTACTCTAAACACAAGCATAAAGCAAGTCCCTCAAGACAGATACTGCCTATTTACAAACAAGTTACCCATTCATGCCAGCTGAGTAAATGAAGCTAAACCAACTAACTTTGGGTACAGATGAGGAAAATCTTAGACAGCAACAATTTAAAATCTCTGCCAATAGAACTTAGAAAAGAAACACCAACTGGTCTGATGCGGTGTGCTGAAATGTCCAGAAGAAATTAATTCTTCTCCTGAACCTCCAGACCAGAGTATTGAATTCACACTGATCTTTGTCCCAGTTTCCAAGGAGAATGAGGTTATTGGAGGACCTTTCTATATTCCAACCTCACTCCAATAACTTTTGCACCAAGCTGTTGAGGTCCAGAAAGTTTCACAACAATGCCAAATGCTGTGGTAATGGGACAATAAAGTACCTAGAATAACTTTGCAATTTATTTTAAGTTTACACACTCTTTTATCCTAAAAGCCCCAAACTTGTCTTCCATTAATAACTACCACGTTAAAAAACATTAAGGAGTGGTTGTATGTGCTAGAAAAAGCACATGATAACCCTATGAAATCTAAAACAGGGATAGCACAGAGCTGTAACAAACTGAAACTTACCCCAGCCCTAGCTGATAGCTTTTCCTTACAATTAATAATAATGATAATAGGAGTAGTAGTTTCCTATTTGAAGACCTGGATTATTTGCACTGACTCTCTAACATGTTTCATGCTTCACAGCAGTGTGCATAAGAGTTCACTCCTCCCCACACCATGCCGTGGGATGCAGCCACATTCCCCCCTGTATGTAGCACTTGGCAGATCGTACTTGGAAGATGAGCCAGGAGAGTCTGTCACACTGGCATGAGGCTGGGTTATTACATGATGAAAAACCTTGATCTAGATCTATTCAACTTCATCTGATCAGTAAGTGGGAAAGATTGAAAACAGAAACAGATCTCCTTGTGGACATTTCCATTTGCTAACAAAATAGGTATGTGCACAAACCAGCACATCTGAAGTTTGGAGAGATGTCACTTTTTTTTCTGTTGTATTACTCCAGTCATACCAATGCTTTATTAGTAATAGTTTTAATAAAGCTTCTGAAAAAAGAAAAAAGATAAGAATCCAATATTAATCTATTTTGGAAGAATAAACATCTGTGCCTTATGGGACACATGCATCGAGCTTGTTTTAGCTGCATGACAGCAAGATGTTCAATCTGCCTTTTCAATTTTAGCTCCCACTGTGGGGTTGTTACTGAGAAGGAACTGAGGAGCAAGGCTATTCCTTTATTAAGGGAAAGCAACTCTATGTTTTAACAAATATGGAGACACAACAGAAAAAAAGGGAAGTCCTTTTGTTAAATACCCATGAGTTGAACCCCTATATAAGGACCTTTTATTGAAGCAAAAGCATGTCAGGGAAATTGGGAGCACTGCAGTGAAAACAAGTCATCTGAGGGATGTAACAAATTGGTGTTGGTAGCAGCAGAACCAAAACAGAAAGAGGCAACGCATGCCCTGTCTGTGTGCAGGCTACATCCTTTGCATCCCTCTGCCTTCAGCAGAAACTCAGTATGAAAATACACAGAAAAGCTTCTTGCCTGAGTTAAGATGGAAGTTGTAAAATTTCCAGGAAAAAGAAAAAAAACAAAGCTCCTGGGGCTGCAATGAAGAGAGAATGAGGAAAAAAGTGTTAACGGAGCAATAGTAGTGACAAATCGGAGAAGCACATGACAGTAAGTGCAAGTAATATAAGCTCTCCAAAAAAACAGTGGTATTCAGTCATGTGTTTAATTTCTGCACTGCTTTCTTTTCTTGTCATCCTTCTGTCACTGAACTCAAACATTTGTATACCTGTCACAGGTCTGTATCAGGTATAAACCTGACACAGGTCTGCAGCCCTGTGCCACTTACTGGGGAATGAAACAACCACATCCACATGTTTGTGACCTCTCTCCCCTCAGCACAGCTCTCATTGGGATGATTTGCATTACTGATTCTGCTTCAAGTTTTGGGGAGAGCAATACTGAAAGAAGCAAGAATGGAGTCCCTGGAAGTGCTCCCAGAGTGTTGCAACTTCAGTGCTCTGGGGGAAAGGGAGCAGAAGGAGGGAGGCATGAAAACAACACTAAGCCAGGAACCATTTGTGTGAAAGGCTGGAAAGCAGCTCATTACTATTGTCAAAGAAATGTTTGTGATTATCTACACACAAAGGATTTCATTTTTTTCCTTTTATATATCAGACAGTGCTTTGTGATGGAGGGCATTGATTGGGAAAGGCACAGAAACTGCTTCTTTCCCCCCCTGGGTTTCTAGATAAGGATCTTGAGCAGTAGTATTTGCAAATTTTATGGGAAATCTTATTATTCCATCTGACCCTCTTTTGCTGCTGATAGCACTTCACAGAAGAGTCACATGTGAATGCAGGAAATCGACCCCATAGACTGCTAACCAAATAGCTCTTGAATAGATTTTGATACAGCCTCACAGAAGATTAGTCAATTATTATTTCATAGAATTCTGTGACACAATCCAAAAGGGAAAGCCTGATAGCTCAAGCATCTATACATTACACAGCAGATATATAGATATAAGTATATATCCATATATATAGGGAGAGAGAGAAATATAGATATAATTTAAACAGGGTTTAAAAAACTGTAGGGATGGTAGAATAGTATGTTAGAAAAAATGTCTACCCTGACAGAAAAGTCAATGAATTTTTATTATACTTGCACAACATGTAAGATCTTAGACCTTCAGGCTACATCTGCAACGTTTTATACATTAAATGTACCCTGGACTGTTTTCTAGCTCAGGGGCCAACTGGCATGGGCTGTTCCACATCCATGTTCTCCAAATCTCCTGTCCTCCGAATCAGGATGGTTACATCCAGACTGTCTGCTGGGATTAATCCTGTCCTAATTTCTGAAATGCCTGGGAATTGCTCAGGGTAGTGACAGTCAGCATGGGCTGAAAGCATGTCACAGGTTTGCTCTGACTAAACACTATAAATGCTAAAGTTCCAGTGCACAAGGAAAGTTCTTGGCACGGTTTGATTCACTAGTATAGACATATCCAAGGAAAGGCCAAAATCAGGACCTTACATAACTTTACTGGATACAGCAGTTTCTGAGAAATGAAACATCATAAAAGTCCTGAATCTCACACTGAGAAGTGTGCAGTTTCCCTGGGGCTTTTATGATCTTCAGGAGAAAAACTAGTTGCACTTCAGTGAAAAATCCTCAAATATTTCTGAGGCCCTTCAGAATAAAAATATATAACTATTTTACATAGCACCTTGATTCATGGATGTAGTACTGCACACTGCTGACCTTTGATATTACAATATGTGTAGCTAAACCATAATTCTTAGATCAGCCATCTATTGTCTACATGAATGTACATCTGTGCTCTTTAGTTCTCTCTCAAGGAATTGCCATCGATTTCATTTTATGATAAAGAAACTGAAAGAACACACTATGCTTTGTGTGCAGGAATTCGGGGGCTTTGCCTCCATGTCACAACTGATCTGGGCACCCTCAAACCCCAGCTCCAGCTGAGTCTCCAAAATAACCCTGTTACCCTCAAAAGTGTAATTCACATCACCTGCCTAGAACATGTCAAATTCGGAAACAGAAGTGACAAGTCTCAAGTCAGAGCCTTAGCTATAGGACAAGCTTCCTGCTGTCTTCCTCTCTCAGAAAGATTTTAGAAGGAAACAGGTGTCACAAGCAGTTTCCAAGCAAATTTTAAAACACTGTCATTTCCAGTGTTTTGTACAACTGGAGCAACAGCCCAAAGCTGACTTCAGACTTTGTAGAAATAAGGTCCTCCACACCAAGTGTGAAAGTCAGACTCCCGTAAGTAGGATCATTTCCAAATGAAGACTCATCCTGCCACCTCTCATTCATTTCACCCAAGAACACAAAGTACTGTTTGCTACACTCCTTTTCAGCCTGCACAACTATGTTTTTTCTGGCCAGTATCCACAAAGGGGAAATATAACAAAAGAAAAATCAAGGATGGATTATAGCTCTGAAAGAGATTTAATGACAAACACATTGGCATTTTCTCTTTTATTTTTACATTTTATTTTGCCAGCTTCATTATAGCATTCTGCTAGGTGACATGCTGGACTTTGTTTAGTACAAAATAGCCAAAACCTATGATGTGCTTCTGCAGTGTTGTACTGCTCCAATAGCACTCCGTGACTTCCTCTCTCCACCCTTCTTTGTCATTCCTGATCTTGAGGAGAAATGTCCAAACTTTATGAAAGAGGTTTTGCTAATTGTTAAATGCTCTTTTTTTAAATTCTTTTTCTTCTCTTGTCTCCCACACTAAATGAATGCACTTGGAGGTGTGAATATTCCAGTGGGTCACATTTGTTTACAAGGGAACTAAGAAATGAGATGTGGCTGATTTTCTAGGAAAGGTTAGTACATCCTGCCTGGAAGGCTGCTTTTTGTCATGGAAGCTAGGATTATAGATTATTCTTCTGCTTCATCTTGCATCACTTGAACATTAAAGTGAGATAACTAAATTGGAGCCTATTTTTCATCTATAACCAACAGACGCAGACAGACACGCTCATTGCCTGTATAGGGAGCTGAGGAGTGTGAGCCCTTAGGCAAGTTGGTCTCGTGCCTAAAGTTAGATGGAATGAATCCAAGCTGAAGGTCTTCATTTTGCAGTTTGTATTATTTTAATATGATTAAAGCATCCAAGGCACAGGACATGCATTTTTTCCTAACAATGGGAATAAAAGAATGGGAAGACAATGGGATCTTTTGAGACATAAACAGGGTGACATGGAAGAAAAGTCCATCCCAAGAGCTTTGATAAAAAGGTAGAAAATAAATTTCAAAAAACAAGGTATGGAAAGAAAGCTATAAGAGTATTTCAGGGGTCTGAAAAGTCCATCTCTATTAAAAGATACAAAAGCTCACCAATGACCTATGCAACACATTCACTATATATTACTTATGAGCTTTCTGTAGATAGGTTTCTAGCATTGTTACCAACACGAACAGAATTTCTGGGGTTTAAACATTGCAGTTTATTGTAACTAGATATATGCAAACTGTAAAGAAGGTGCTCATACGCAATGGGATTCCTTTAGCTGTCCTTAACAGAGAAAACCATGTCCCAGCCATGACACATCTGTGCTGAACATCCTTCTCAGACAGATTCTCCAATTAATCTGGAGATTCCTGCAGTTGGTGATGTGACCACCCTGTGAGGGCTTTATCACCTAATTTATTCTGGTCAGACAAAAAGTTCATCCTGGCTGTAATTTATGTAAATCTGTCCTGGGTTCAGCAGTAGCAGTCATTTTTTTCTCCTTCTTAGTACCTGGCGCAGTGCTATGTTTCTGACTTTCAGCCTGGGAACAGCACTGATAACACCAATGTTTTTAGTTGCTGCTCAGTAATGTTTACTCTGACCAAGG
>JANHGB010048357.1:3887-18840 GCA_026283785.1 Coracopsis vasa
CTGGGCACCCTGTGCCAGCGCCTCAGCACCCTCACAGGGAAGAACTTGTGCCTAAGAGCTCATCTCAGTCTCCCCTCAGGCAGGTTAAAGCCATTCCCCTTTGTCCCATCACTACAGGCCCTTCTAAACAGCATGTTTCTGCAGAAACGCCACTTTGGATGATGCAACCTTTTCTCATCCTTGTTTCACTGCTAATTTCTGATCAGCATTAGTCCTAACACCTGGTTCAAGCAAAACCAGCTGGGCTTTGAGCAGACCCCACCTTCATCAGGAAGGATGTGAGCTGGTCTGTAAGGCCATTCAGCCTTCCAGCCCCAGCAGGTAAGGTGGGCAGGGTGGAGAAGGGGTTCTCACAGTCTTTCTGGGCCTGAAGAGATCTTTCTACAGCTGGCTAACTGTGTATCAATGGGAGCAAAAGAGGGTTTGGTTAGCTGGTAAAACTGACTGAAGGAGTAGATGCTGTGTGGTTTTTAGGGGGAAAACAAAACCAAGCTGAAATGGGTAAGCTTTGAGAAGCATGTGGGAAGGTGCAAATGTAATGTGGCATTTCATATAATTTATTGCAGTAGATAAAAGCACGATGTTCCCGTGTCTTTGACCTTCTTTTCAGAGCAGAAATGGTTTTATCAGGCCACAAATGGGTTCTAGCAGCAGGTCTGTATGAAGCACAAGGGGGTTACAGGAGGGAGAGGACAGAGAGTAGAGTCTGAAGTGGGGTTTGGTGTCCAAGGGGGGCTTGGTCTGGCCTCAGGAGGAGCAGAACTCATGGTTGTGTTGGTAGGTGCTGGGGTGAATGCTCCCATCCTGAATCCCTGCACCAAGCTCTCCTCATGAGCAATAGGAAGCAGGGAGATAGCATCTGCAGTGGTGTGTGTTACTGCAGCAATCACCTGCTCATCCAGGTCAGACATCGAGGGGGTTGCCCTCTTAAGAGGACTGAGGTCTCTGAAGGGCATCACTGTTGTAATGCACTGGGGGTGACCCTGCTGCTTTGCCCCTTGGGCACAACAACAGCTTCTAGAGGGGCTGAGCTGCTGTGTGCATCAGTCCAGGAGACAATCAGGGGGCTAACGCAAGGTGCCTTCAGTGCCAACTGTGGTAACGTCTGTACCGCAGCACTGAGTCATCTCCGGAGCTGTGAGACCCACCAGAGAGCCTGTAAGCAAATACATGGGACCTGTTTAGCAGTGGCTGGTCCTAATGAAATCGATTTCTGATGTGAAAGACAAGCTGCAATTGTCTCCAGCATGTTCAGAGCATCAATTCTGCTATGAAGAACTCCTCTAGAACTTTTGTTATTAGGTTATGTTTAAATACATTCAAAAACCCACTAGAAAACCCCTAATAAACCACTTCATAGTGAAGACCATTGCTAGAAAGGCCAATTTTGCAGCAACTGTTTTAGCAGTCAGAAAAACATTCTATAGTATCCTTTATACAGAGGGCACCACACAAGCAATTCAGAGCTGGGTCTTGCTCTTCTGATCTTTGGTTCTCATTTCAAGATAGGCTCCCGCACCCCCATTTTGTATGGGAATGTCTCTGGGAAGCTCATCAGAGCAGTGACTTTTGTACCTTGGGTTAGAGCTGGAAGAGAGAAAGGGTGAATGTGTTTGTATGTGCAGTGGTGAGCTCTTATCAAAGCAATGTTTCCTCTGAAAGCTTGAGAGAGAACTTCCCATCCCAGGGTGGCAAACGCTGGGTATTGTGTGATGTTTGTGACAGAGCCACCCTCTATAACAGAGGTGGATGTGGGTGACTGCTTCTGGCAGCTTGACTTTAAATACAACAGAATTCCCCTTTACTGAGTAGTTCAGGTGCCTGTGTGTGAGAGGAGTGTTCAGAGCCCCAGTGAGAGCCAGCACGAAACATTGTCCTGTGTGCAGCTGTAAAGCATGTGCCTGCCTGCCTCTTGTGCTCCGGTAGCTACAACTGCATCGGGCTGCTGCGTACATGCAGCCTTTCCTGTGCCTAGAGCAGGATGCACTGTAACGGGGCTCTGAGCCAGGAGATCAATTCCCCATTATTCACAACCCCCCTTTCTTCTAGTTAAGCCCCAAAACATTAAGGAACTACTACTGGGTTTTAGGAGCGCGGTGAAGCGGTGTCTGATGTCTGCAGGCTGCCAACACCGAGCTGTCAGAAACAGGTTTATCCTTACAGCTCTGGACCGGAGCTCCAGGCCTGGCTGTTCACAACGGTGACCTCGGGCTGGTTGCTGCCTTTAAGGCATCATCTCCTCTATAAAAACCTAAGGGAGAACCTTCAATTTGCGTTACCTGCTATGAGCTTTTCCAGGCAGCATCTGCGGCGCGCAGTGTGCGGTGTTCGATCCTGTGCTAAAAGCACTTCTGGGGGGCACCAGCCCCATCTGAACCTCAAGGGCTGCTTGGGAAGGGACACTGGCAACCGCAGGGCTCCTCACCAGCCCGGCCTCTTCCTCTCCCTGTGGCTGATAAAGTGGTGCCCAGGGTGAGCCTGTGCGAGCAGCGCCGCGGTCCCCTCGCGAGGGGCTGACCGGCGGATGCTGGGTGAGTGATTCAGATGGTGACAGGAAACCAGAGGCTCAGAGGAGCTGACTCCGGCGTTGGTGGCTGTTGGCTGTGAGACACAGGAGGAGATGGGACGGACGGGGGACAGCGGCTGAGCCCGAGGGTAAGGTGGGAGAGGGAAGGAGGGACGGGGGCAGAAATGCCCGTGGGGTTGTGTGCGGCTTTGGGGGCACTGATTTCAGTGAGCTCGGAGATCCCGGGCTAGAGCTCGGTCACCCGCTTTAAAGAGGGGTTCACTCATGGAAAACCCTTCTGAGAAGCCACACGCTGGGAGTTACCCCTCACTGCTGCTGAACAAGCCTCAAGGTGTGAAAACTGCCTCTATACACCACCAAGGTGTGAGTAATAGCTCTTCGTGGCAGCATTTATGCCCCTCTGACCCAAGAGCAGACTGCCCCATTCAACCTGTTTCACGAGGTTATTCTGTACATCTCCCCGCTCCATCTGATGATGGTTTTCAATTACATGATTTCTGCATTCAGCTCTACTGCAATATTCTAGCAGGCTGAGGCCGAGCTGCCTTCATCCCACATCCCATCAGTCCAGCTCCTGGCTCCTGCCTATAGTTTCTGGGACTGCTGCAGCCTGCTCTGTTTCCCCTTCCAAAGCCTAATCCTACATAATTGCTGACTTGAGCTCCACTCTGAGTTTTCCAGCAGTTTCAGGCCTGACTGGCAGTAGGTATATGACCGTATGTCTTTTACTGCTTATAAATGCTTGCAATTGCTAATCCTGGATGAAAAGAGTTTTGTTTTTGCAGCGGTTTTCTCTTGTGATCAGTGTTCAGTGTAATACAGGCCAAGAGGCAGACACTTAAGCAGAACAGGATAATTTTGGGATAATTTTGTGTGATATTAGCTCATTTCATTGCTCTGGACTACATAGGAGTACTGAGTTACATCCATGCGGGTTGCCCATATCTGCAGTTCCTAACGTGGCATCCCCCTGGACACCACAGCAGTGGTGAAGGATGCTGCATGGCTTTGATGCTGCCTGAAATGGGGGAGGTTAAGGATAAATACAAGGTATTTCTGCTGCTGTGCTGCTTGTGATTAGGATTTTGTGCTGTGTTTCCCACCTGAGGTGTTTTAAAGCATTTTACAAAGTGATGATCTATGTGAAAGCTGATCTATCAATTCCTGTTTTCTCTCTTGTCCTGTGTTCTATTGAAATGCATCTACTGCTCCCCCGGTACACAATGAAGCATGGTCTGCTTGAATTGAATAGCTGTACAAAACCAGACCTTATCTATACAGCAGCAGCAGCTTTCCTAAGAAAACTGCTGGGAAATGGGATGTGGAGGCCTTTGGAAAGGAGCTTTTCTGGAGGCTCAGCGCTGGTCCTTGAAGTGGTTCCAGCCCCAGGAGCTCCCTTGGAGACTTCAGTTCCTCCATGGATGGGACTTTGTGGGGCAATCCGTGCAAGGCAGACAAACAGAAAGCAGTGTTCCTTCCCTTAGAGACGCTGGAGACGTTGAGTCAGGGTGGAAGCTGCGTCTGTGCGAGGAGTCCCTGTGCTGATCTCATATGGCGAGGCTTGAAATAAACTCCGGGCTCTATATATCATCCGTGACTCATCCGATCAGTCCAAATTAGCCTCAATCTATTGCAAACTGGTGCAGAGCACGCAGCTTTCTGGAGGGGACACGCGATGGCTGCTTTGTGTTTGCCTTTGGGGCATTTGCCTTTACAGCTAGGTTGGGGGCATGCTATAGACCTGCAGTTTCAGTGCTTCTCTTACAACGTGAGAGGCTGTGAGGGGTGGGCTTGGTGCCTGCAAAGGGCTGCAATGACTTCATCAGGAGTGATCTTGAGAAAACCAGCCCTTTTTGCCACATCAGCACATTCCTCATCCCCCTGGGCTTTCATCAAACAGTTTAAGTGTTGTTGAAGTACTCTTAAAGGGTTTTTAAGTGGGCTTTTTGCCTCTTCTGCTGCCCTTGGAAAGATCCTGCAGGCTTTGCATCCATTAGGAACTTTCTTTCTAGCCTGTGCACATCCCCACTTGTTTTAGAAGCCAGTATTCTCTTAGTTAGATAACAGCTTTTCTCACTTTGGTGTTTTGCTCTTGGACAGGTTGACAGTGAATATCCCCGTGCTCTCACTCCAATGTCCATGTGCTCTCAACCTCTGCTTTAGTAGACTTAAATGTGAGAGACCTTTCAGTCCTCCCTGATAAAACAACCTCTCCTTCCCTTGGCTGTTTATAGTAAGCCCTGCTACTGCGTTTAATCCTTCATTTAGGACTAGAAACCCTCCACACCAGCTGATGGGACCAGCACGTACACAAGGAACCATCACTGGTAAATTCATTCTTCCCATTATAAATCCTGTTTGTCTCTTTGATTGCTATGGATACCTGAGGCCGTGAAAAGAGCAACCCCTGTGCAGAGGGTGTGCTTCCCCCTTGCAGGAGAGGTGCTGTGCTGCAGGGACCGTGGCTTTATCCAGCCTTCAGTGTGCTGTTCTCCCTGGAATTGCTGATTGGGAGCGGCTGCTCCTGGGGATGTGGCAGTGTCGGTGCCAGAGGCACGCGCTGTGGCTGCACCAGCTTCCTCATGCAAGGAGGAACTTCTGCCAGCACGAAATGGGGGGGAAAAACCAATAGGAAAGGAGAACAGGGAAGTGCATAAACAGAACAGGGCATTTCGACACCATCTGAACATCACTCCTGGAGCCAGATGCGAACCTGTTTTCACCCCGTGTTTGAAGTTGGCATCTTGAAAGGAAGTCGTTAACTTGGTACATCCTTCTGATGCACTCGGGCCTCATCACAGACCTCGGTAACTTGAGTTTGTGTTTTCTCCTCTCCCATCTCCCCAAGGCAGGGAGCAGGGAAAGCACGTTCAGCCTTCCAAACACTGTGTTTATATGCTGCCAGCCGTCTGCTCGTCATA
This sequence comes from Coracopsis vasa, assembly GCA_026283785.1. Classification (NCBI taxonomy): domain Eukaryota; kingdom Metazoa; phylum Chordata; class Aves; order Psittaciformes; family Psittacidae; genus Coracopsis; species Coracopsis vasa. The sequence goes on from JANHGB010048357.1 coordinate 9,336, forward strand.
AATCTGCTCATCACCTCCTCCCATCGGCTCCTTACGAGAGGAGCTTTGGGCTGAAAGAGAGGATATCCCTGGACTTGGGTGTTTGGTGGACACAAATAACAACCCCCAGGCTGGCGCTGTGCTTCTGGCTTGGTGTCTATGGGAGCTTTCTCCATGGGGGATGCTGTGATGGGGATGGGATGTGTGCCCTGCTCAGCACCACTGCGAATACCCACCTGTGGTGTTCCTGTTGAGTGAGGGGCTTGGGGGCAGCCTGGGTTTGTGGTGTTACTGCTCCACTGCAGAAACAAACCCAGCTGTAGAAAGGCAATGGAAGCCTGCCCTATAGCAGTACAAAGGAGGTCAGTGTTGTCAGGCACCTTCAGCTCTAAAGGAAAGGAAGAAGAGGGGGGGGAACCCAAAACATCCCTCACCCAAACCCCCAACTGCACCAGCAGTGTTACAGCCCTTCGTGTAACGAGCTTCAGTCGCCAGCATAGGGTCAGCTTCCCTCAGCTGCCTCTTGCAGATGCTTTAGGGATGATCCATAGCTCATGATTTCCATGGGGGATGCTGAGCCAAGGGAAAATGATGTGATAGACAGCATGGTTCTGACTGGGTGCTGGTCCCGCACCCCTGGGGTAGGTCCAGGGTGTTCTGGGCATGCTTCTAATTTGACACAACTCATCCCGTCATCTTCAGGATGTGCTGCAAGGAACTGCAGGGAAAGGCCCCTGGGGAGTCTATAAAGAGCAAAGCCACAGTGCAGCGAGTGCTGCTGCCGTGTCCTTGTGAGCCCTTCAAGGCAGCCTCGAAGGGAGCAGAAATGGACCCACTTTGCTCACAAGCAGAGAGGATGGTCTCAAAGCCAACTTGTGCTGTGTGGGGGGCCACTTTTGGGCAGCCAGATCGTGTGTGGGCATCACTGAGAGGATGCTGACACCAAATCCTGTCCTTCTGCAATCCCTCCCTCTTGGTGAGGGCAGAGCAATGCTGTGCTCGAGGGGCTGTCCAAAGCAGAAATGGGAGACTGGGTCTTTCGTTTCTTTCCTCTGCCTCACACTGATTTACACCATGGTCATTATGACACTGGCATAGGACTGGGACTCCAATGCCAGTCTGGACCACAAACCTTCCACCAGCATCCTTGGCTACAGCACTGAGCGACTGGCATGGGCAGGAGGATGCTTGGTCAGCACTGAGCGACTGGCATGGGCAGGAGGATGCTTGGTCAGCATTGAGGGCTGAGCTGCTGCAGGAAGAGTTTTCTCCACTGTGAATGGGGAATCCGAGTTTGGGCAGAGAATTGTCATTTATTCTACTTTACACCCAGGGAGGCAGATGGTGCTGAGCAGGGCAGAACCAAGAGGCTGTTTTCCATTGTCTTTTATTGCTTTTTGTTTAAATAGTTTTAATTATTGTAATTATTTTACATATCTATGTATTTCCTCCAATCTTTGTACACCCATTTCCTCCTTTTACCCACAGCGGCCATACCAGTACAATACAGGCTTAAACTGTAATAAGGGAGATTCCAGTTAGGCAATAGGAAATCTTCCCGCCCGGCAGAGCAGTGATGTCCTGGCCCTTGGCAACCTGAAGTGTCCCCATCCCTAGGGGCCAAAGGAGAACTTCATTAAAAAGCAAAAATAGATTGAAATTATCTGTAAGTAAAGGAAAATCCATCCCTGGGGCACAGGAATGGGTGGAAGGATCCCTCTGGCTCCCAGCAGGCCGGCTGCTGGGGTATTTATAGGATGGTTTGTATTTTAAAGGAAGAAACTGAAGCCAAATCATGCTGCTCATTACAAAATGTTAGCTGCTGTTTGTGGAGGAGCCTCTCATGGAAGGGAGGGGAAGAGCTGGTGTCTGAGCCAGCCCCAGGCAGGAAAACTGGGGGGGATTTAACATTTAAAGTAACTCAGTGCTGCAGGGAAATAGCCAAAGCTTCTGGTACCGAGATCTTGGAGGCACTTGGGAATGTTCAAAGGTGCCCTTTTTGCCCTCTCTTCCAGATATTAACAGATGGTATCTTCTGACAATGTCTGATGATGGTGATGTGTTATGGGAGTGGGAATGAGCAGATCCGAGTGTGGTTTTCCTCTTTGCGCTACTGTCCTGAGGCGATCCCCATCAGTCTCTTTTCTTTCCCTCCAGTGAAACAGGGGTTTAGCTCCAGGTCTCAGTGGAGCACTAAGTGTGTGTGGGCCCCGGGCCGGAGCAGCAGGGAAAGGGCATTGCTCTGCCGCCCTATAACACAACCCTGAAGCCTGTCCTGCACCCTCAGCAAGCACCCGGCCCTTTGGGGCTGTGAAGGCAAAGAGCGTGTGTCTGGGGGGGTGGAAGCGTGCCGATGCTCACAGGCTACCCCTGCTCTGTTTCAGGCTGGATGCGGCCAGGCCATGGTGCAGATGGAGCTGCTGTGGGCAGCCACCGCGCTGATGCTGCTGGGGGCTGCCATCAGCCTCTGTGTCAAGTGCCAGCGCTCGGGTAAGGTCCTGACCATGTGCTTTGGATGCTGTTGGTGGCCCCGTGCATCCCTTTGCTCTTGGATGTCCCCTGGGGGGGGGTTGGTTCTGCTCAGCCGTGTGCCAGCTCAAGGAGCTTTGCCCTCGCAGGGATGCTCTGGGGACTCTGAAGGGTCTCTGCTGGTGGCCACAGAGCAACTGGGGGAAGGACCCCCCCCGATTCACAGCACCCCTTCCCTGGGGTGGGTGCGACACCCTGGGCTGCAGACCCCTCTCACTGGTCACTGTGGTGGGTGGCTCTGGGGTAACCCACCCAGGAGGAGCATCTCCTGATGCAGAGATTTGATTAATACAGATAGACATTAAATACAAAGGGATGGGTGAGCACAAGCCCTCGTGGGGGTTTGAGGCCACCTCTGAGCACGGTGTGGGCTTTATTGGGTCAGAGAGGCTGCAGATCAGGGGACAGGAACAGGTCACTTGCTCTGGTGTCTGAGATAACATAAGCACGGTTTAAAAGCATCAGTCAAAACCGCATCACAACTGCGGCTTCTGCTGTCCTCGTGTGCTCCTGGGTGAGGAAGGTTTGTGAATGTTTTATGGGTCTTTCTGATCTTTGACTCCCAAATGATCCTTTTCTAAGGGCTTTTTTCTCCTTCTCTTCCAGCTACCAAGCGAGAGAAGCAGCTGAATGAGCGCAGGAGCCAGTGAGTTGCTTTTCCCAATCCTTCCCTTTTTCTCCCCAGAACAGCTCACTCGGGGTGAGACCTGGCCAGAGCCAGACCCACTCCATGGATCACAACTGGGATAAGATAACCCCAGAATGGGGAATGCAGGGCAGCGTGTCCCAGCCCAGGGGCTGCAGAAGGGGGGATGCCTTTACAAAGAATAACCCAAGCTGAAGCTGCAGCTCTGGCCGTGATTCCTGCGGGTCATTCACCAGTTGGAACCAGCTCTGTGAGAACTGGAAGGGCAAATCCTCATCCTGCCCTGTTGTGCCCCGAGATGAGGCAGAGAGGTTGGTAACTTCATAAACAAGGCCCTTGGCTGGTGCTGGTGGGACCCTGCACCAGAGCAACCACTGACCTGCAGCGTGAGCAGCGAAGGAAATGCCTTGTACACACCGCACCCCGCTTGTTTCCTCCAGCAACAGACAAACCACAGCTTGATGATAAAGGGAACAAGTGAAAAAGCTGGCTTGTGACCTTTGATATAGGAGTAAACACGGTGCAAAGGGGCTCTGCAAAGGCCTCTGTGGGGTCAGGGTGTTTGTTTCGGCTCTGCTTGCCTGGGATGGGGGAAAGCTCTGATGTGGTCCATTGTAGACCGGTGTTAAAGCCAGCGCAGGCTCCGTCCCCCATGGGCTTGTGTTGAGTTGTCCTGACTCCTTGGAACTGATGCCTGGGTTAGGTGGTTTGGGTCAGGCTGGTGGTGGTGTCTGCTCCTGTTAGAGATCTAGTTTGGGGTAGTTCAGGCTTTCTGCAAGCAGAATAGGTTAACTCTATGTTTGCAGACTTTGCAGTGAGGTCCTTGGACACCTCATCTACCATGGCCAGCTCTGTGCCATGAATACTGGCTTGGGACAGAGGGTGACCCCAGTGAAAAGGGAGGAAGGGGATGCTTTCAGGGTCCCAAAATCAGAGTTCACAGGTGCCATATGCACCTGCAGTGGAAGAGTTGTTGAATCCTCTTGTGCTGTAAAGAGCAGCTCTCGTGTTAACTAAAACGTGGTTACTGGGCATCTGTGTTATTGTTATTGTTGATCTTGTATGTTAGTGCTTTCAAGTTGATGTTCAGGGATGTTGGGAGGGGTGGAGACAGCAGCAGAGGTGAAGCAGTGGGGTTTGAAGCCATTTCATGGGTGAACACCCAAGTTTTTTGTGGGTGAAAACGCTCTTGTGGCCTTAACCCACTCATCAAGTGTCAGAACAGGAGTTGTCCTAAATGACGTTTTCCTCATCCCACGTCCTTCTCTGAGCTGCTGCTGGCTGCTCTGCCAGTGGCCCACAAGCACATCTTGACTTTAAAGGGACAAATTGGAGCCTGGCACACTGCTCCCAGCACATAACAGGTCCTGCATGGTGCGCTGAGTGATGCTCCCTCTGTGTTTCATCCAGCCCAGAGTGGAGGCCGTGCTCTCCTCCCTCCTCTCACCAAACAGGGAGGTCTCTTGCATCTGCTTTCCTTGTCATAGACCCCACCATTCAGCTGAGGTTGTACCTCTGTTTGTTCCAGGCTCAGAAGCCGGCAGAGTTTTGAGGTGATCCGATCCCATTCCAGTGAGTATGAGCATTGCAGGGGCTCCTACATTGCAGGGGACAGGTTCTGCATGTACAGAATGGGGGGGAAAGTAAAAATAGAGTCACCTTGAAGCCAGACGATGAAATGTCATAGGACTGAGATTGTAAAAGCCACCTTAGATGCTCATAGGCCTGTGAGTTCTGAGCTCTAGGAAAAGAATCTCCCTTTGCATTGACAATAGATCACTAAAGCAGTGTCATCAAAGCCCAATCTCTTATTAACCGGGGCTCTTCAAACAGCTCTGCTCACCCAGTGCAAACACCAGCGTGGGGGAACCCAAACTGATAGTGAGTCATTAACCATCACCCCCTTCCTGCTTCCTGCAGCAAGCTGGGTTACACACTGACCTTTTGATTGTGATCCCAACACGAGCTGCTGATGGGTCCGTGTTAAATGTCACCGTCTGCAGGGTCCCATTCCTGGGACCTGGTTGGGCCCATGTTCCATAACCCCCTGCAAGTCTCTGCTTCAGTCCATCCAGACCACAGCATCACAACGTACCGGTGCATCCTGCAGTGTGAAGGGGGGGGTGTTGAGCATGGGGAAGGCTCCAAATCAAACAGGTTTGGGGGAGAACAGGCAATAAGGCAGCAGTTGGGGTTGCAGCTTCCTCTGGTGTGTGTTTGCCAGCTCAGCGCTCTGCACAGACACCACCTTTCCCTCCATTTGTTCCCTTTTTGGCCATTTATGAACCTTAAAAGGATGCTTTGGAAGCTATTTTGGGATGTGTTAGAAGAATGCTGGCCAGTACCATGGGATCCTCTGTGGTGGATGCTCTGTGCTCTTTGAAACACTTGCTGCTCCCAGGGTCATTAACACCCTGTTTTGTTCCTGGTGCTAGCTATGACCCGAAGGCTGGAACAAGTTAAGGAACCTGAGAACTTCTCAATAGTGAGGTAGGTAACAAACCCCAAACAAACAAAATCTCGCTGCAGAGCCAGGGTTGGATAAGTTCAGCCAAGATATGTGAATGTTTTGGATTTGGCATTGGGTTCTGGACCATATAAATGTGCCTTGGGCTATACTGGTATAAGAATAATAGAATAGTTTGGGTTGGAAGGGACCTCCAAAGCTCATCCAGTCCAACCCCCCTGCCATGTGCAGGGACATCTCCAGCTAGACCAGGTTGCTTTATTTATTGATGGTTAATAGTGGGTTTGGGCTTTCTCTGGATTTTCTGCAGTTTGGCTGCATTCTACTGGCAACTCTTTAACCTGGATCCAAGGAAATGAGCTGTGGCTGTACCTAACAGGCACGTCATGGAAAAGAAGTGGCCATTCTTTGCTTATAAGCAGTTTGACACAAGAAATCCCCCTCTCCCCATCACCAGCCCCGTCCTGAACTCCACGCTGCAACAACCCTGCAGCAATATTCAAGCACGGTTATTCCCATCTTGGGATTTGACTCCAAACCCTTTATCTCACGTTGCTCGATGTGTATCCTGTTATAACCTTGCAGGGAGGTTTCACACATGGGTCTTTCTGGCTTAGTCACTGCTGTGGGTTGTAGCCCTGCTGCTGTTTGCTCAGACCTGGAAGTTTAGCTCTTTTTTTCCCTCTGTCAGGAAAACCACCAAGGAGCTGGGTGCCTCCTGTCACGCTGGATACGGTGAGCATCCCCCCGGGACGGGCGCTGGTGCGATGCTCTCCCCATCCACAGGGGAGCACCTACCACAGAATTCCTAAGTGGGGATGTTGCAAACCCTGGCTCATTTGTGTAGGTGCCGGCTGAGAGCTCCCACTGGGAAGATGGAGCCTCTGTGAGGCTGGTTATTCACTGCCAGATCCGGGCAGGACAATGGGGGGTTATCCTGGGGACAAGATGGGCGATGATAAAGCTCACTCTTGTTAGTAGCAGCTACTCATGGTGCTGCACAGTGATGCTTAACAGGACCTAGCCTGGGTCTGAGTTGAAAATCCAGTGCTGAGTAGTCCTGGTTAGAGCCACAGGGCCAGGTTATTCCAAGTATCACCCCCGGCTTTCCCAGTATCCGGGGCATCCAGTCCTGCAGCTGTTTCCCCTGGCCCCAAAGAGCTGAGTGGGGACAAAGCTGCTGATGCTGAAATGCTCCGTGGCTCCATCATTGAGCTGCTCCCATTTGTCAGCCTGAGTGTAAAGTGTCCCTCTGCTTTTCCCCAGGGAGCAGGGCCGAGTCCAGGTACCGAGATTTCCTGCCAGGTAAATGCTGCAGCCCAGGGGTTTGGGAAGGGAAGGTGATGGGAGGTTACAGGGACGGGAACTGATGGGAGCACACAGCAGCCAATGCTGCAGCTGGGCTTGGTTAATGTAGTGATTGCATGTAAGACACACACTGATATGATTAACAGAGGGGGACAGGATGCTCACAGGCCCTCTGCTCCCTCCCGGGCGCTTACCCTAAGAGGATTAGTGCTGCACGGGGCTGTGCTCTCCTTTCCCAAACCAGGGAGAATATTCCTGATCTCCCTGCCAGCTGGCAGGATCTGTCCATGAGCCCTGGGCCGGGGGTGGATCAGGGCTGCCTCCCCCTGCTCCAGCCTCCTGCCTCTGCATGTGGATGGGTTTGGGGCTGTGCCGGGGACATCTGTTTTAGCTGTGCTTTGGGATGGTGGTTTGAGTCCATGCAGTGGTATCTGTGCTGACGGCAAACCCTTTGTGCTTGCAGAGGACTACCTGCAAGGGGATGACGCCTATGTGTAAGTAGCTGAGTGCAAGATGGAGCAGAGCCGTACTGGTCCCAGTGCAGCCCTGTCTCTCCTCTAGCTCAGGCTGTGGGCAGGAGGAGCTAACTCTGGCTGCTCTTCCTGCAGGGAGCCCATATCTCTGGATTACTACAACAGTGCCACGTTCTTCACACCACCCAATGGTAAGGCCTCCATGTGAGTGAGGTGGGTTTCTTCTCGGGCCACAAGCCCAGCTATCCAGTGGCTCAGGGAGCTCACAAGACTCTTCTTGTCCAGGTCTGTGTGTTATTGCCATATGGCTTGAAGCAAGCGTGGGTCCAGGAGTCACATTCATTAAGGGTTGTAGTGGAGCCGTGGTGCTTGAAGGATGCCCAAGCCCCGACCAGTCCATCTCTTGGCTATATCAGGACAGCCCAAGTTTATTCTTGGCTCTAACTGCACAAAACACTGTTCTTAATCTGTTTCAGCACCAAATTATCCATCACTGCAAGAGCATTCAGGGCAGTGAGGCCGTTTCCCTCTTCTTAGCTCAGTCTGGTTTGTGTGAGCAGAGGCTGCAGCCCCACATGGTCCTGGCCAGATGCACGGGAATGGGCACATCCTCATCCCAAAGCTTTTTGCCAAGGGAAGACCTTCAGACCTTTTGTGTGCTTGGTTTATGAAGCCAGTGAATGGAGGTGGGATGAAACACACTGCTCCATGCAAGTGCATCTTTGCAAGGCAAATACTGCATCTGTGCAATGTTCCCACCTCCCTGGGTACCCAGCACTTCTCTGCGCTGACTCGGACACTGATCTATTTTTATCTAAAATGAATTTCAAAGCAGGAATCCTATTTTTTTATGTAAAGAGGCTGGGGGGGGAGGGGGGCACAAAAAAAAAGATTAACAAAAAAATAGGAAAAATACCTTGCTTACTCCCAAATTTACCTTATTTTTAAAAAGAGGCTGGAGGGGGAGAAAGAGAAACTCGACTGTATTAACATGAATAGGTTTGTATCCCCTATTAGTTTTAATGCTTTCTCAGTGGCTGAGGGCTGCTTAGAGCCCATGTATGTGTGAAGCTGGGCTGAGTGGCTCCTTTGGCTAATGCCCTCCCCTCCTGCCCAGCATGGTTTTAGGCAGCAGAGCCCTCACTCCTCAGGGACTGCCTGTCCTGGCTGAGCTCGGTGCTGCTCCCCTTCAGTGAGGCTTTGGAGAAGCATTGAGGGTGCCAGGGTGGGCCACGGTGGTGCTTATGGGGTCTGCAAAGTGTCCCAACTTAGAAGCATGACCACACCAAGTGCTGTGTGTCAGTGGTGGTGCTGGCATCAGTGGATGCAGGTTTGGAGGTCAGCAATGTATGGTTCCGCTGCTCATGGGCCCATCCAGGGCTGCAATAACCAGCAACAGAACAAAGGCGTTGGGAGGTTTTGGTTCTAGATGCTGTTAGATATGATGTGCTCGGAATGGGGCTCAGTTTCCTTCCGTGGTGTTGGTGACGGTGCTCCCGTGGTGCATCAGTGACCCATGCGCTGGGGATGCCCCATCCCTGGGTCAGCGCAGGCTGTCACAAAGACCAATGGGTTTCTAGCTAACGTGTGTTTCTCTGTGGGAAGCAGCCCTCTCCTGCAGGTGCTGAGGGATCTTCACCTGCGCTTCCTTCTGTCCTTTATCCCCTCCTCTTTCTTCTCTCCACCAGAACAAGAGGAGGATTCCCATTCCTACCAAAACGTCATCATTGGAGCGTCTCAGGGCTCGGATCCGGGTAGGTGCTGCTGTTGTGGTTCACGTGTGCCACACAAAGCTACCTGGGAGTGCAGAGAGGGAGGGTGACCTGCTCAGCTCAGGAAACACTCCTCATTCACAGGCTCAGCTCTTCCTATTGTAGCCAGGGCTGCTGCAGGCACAAAGCAGACCTGAAGTGTTTCTGCTTGCTGCAGGAAGATGCATGTGGTAATAGGGGACGAGAGCTCATCTCCAACTGATCCCTTTGACCTGGAGGTTTCTGCAGCAGTTTGGGGTCTGCATTGCTCCTCGAGGTTTTGAGTGTTGTTACAGCCAAGACTGATCACAGTTCTAGCCCCAGCTCACCATGGGGTTCGTCACCATGTCCA
>JANHGB010048357.1:18850-31230 GCA_026283785.1 Coracopsis vasa
AGCCCAAGAAGCCTACAGCCAGTGAGCTGCTGGAGGGTGGCATTGGACCACAATGTCTGCTTAAGGGCTTCCAGCTTCTGCCTTGGGATGTTGCAACCAGAATAGGAAGTCAATTTGGTTTCCATCACAGATTTAACACAACACTTTCTGCAGTGCTAAAGCCTGCCCTGCTCCCGCCGCAGGAATTAGGGGAGGCAGGAGCAGCAGGGACCAGCCTGATCCCATCTGTGCTGCAGATACCCAGGCACGTGGTTGAGGCTGGAAAAGCAATGAGGCAGCATCAGCAGATGTAGGGCAGGACAGCAGCCGCCTGGCTGGAAACTCAGCCACGTGCATGGGGCGGTAGAAGGGGGGGTCACAAAGGCCCATTTTTAGTCCCTTTGCTGTTCAGCATCATCCTGTCCAAACTCTTCTTGGTCACAGATGATGCTGCAGACTACGAGAACAGCGCAGCGATACACACATGGCAACTCCATCAGGCAGAAGGTATGTTCTCAGCTATTGTTTGCTAAGCAGGGATGGGGCTCATCGGCACTTGAGCAGTACAGACCATGCTCACAGCAACGCAGCCATTGCCCCCGTCTTATTTGCCCCCCCAGTCATCCATGCTTAACATGCAAGGTAATGTGCAAATGGCTACACACACTTGTGCTTGAATACTGCTGTGGTGGGATGTGGTGTTTCTAGTACTCAAAAGGCTACTCTGTAGGTGGCTGTGCCTAAACCCTGATGCTACAGGAGGATGCTGCTCTTCATGTCTTATACCCTCTTAGGTTTTGATATTGCCCTGGTACAAGCTCAGCCTTGTAATCCCCCTTGACAGAGAAATGTGCAGCATGCACATCCCAGCACTGCTCAGCCCAACACTGTCCTGCAGGAGTCAGGGGTTCATATTTCTTAACCTAACCTTTAAACAGCAGTTTAACATGTGGCTTCCTGTGAAGCTTTATTGGTAGTCTGGCCTGGGAGATAGTGGTGAACATATATACATGTGTATATATAAAAGCTTTCTGTCTCTGGACTGGACGCTGTGTAAGTAAAGTGATTTTTGTTATCCTGTTTGCACACTCTCTAAACTAAACCTAAGTCATCTCTTTTGGCTCTGAGAAGCTTCCCATGCTCACTGCTTGCTGTGACCATTTTGAATCCCCTTCAAGGAGGCCTTGATGCTGAGCTGAGGTTTCTTAGCCCAGGCACAGAGCCACATTGTCACCAAAGGCTAAACACTGGCAGAGCACAGAGCATGTCTATGGTATGAATGTGTTTTTAGATCAACTCGCTCACTGATCAGTGCTTCCCATCCCTCACTCGCAGCTCTGCAGACAGAAAGCCTGGATGATGAGCCAGACTATGTCAACACAGCTCCTGCATCAGGCCCTGCCCCGCTGTCAAAGCAAAGGTAAAAGGGAGCCAGTGGTTGATGTATTTATTTGGGGGTGGGAGGATTTGGTTTATGCCAGAGAGCTTTGCCCCTTGCTGGCAGGGAAGATTAGCCATGAAACAGTGATGAAAGTGCTCTAATGGTAACTTTTATAAGCAGTTCTGCATCTATTCCTCTTCCACAGAGAGATTGTGACGAGGGGGATTACATTTCTATGTTAGCCATAGTGTGGCCCTGCTTTTTGCCCTGGGTACAAAATGTGGCTGGCAGCAGTTAAGAAGTTGAAAGGTGGGACTAGAAGTCAATGGACTCACTATTTTCCCCCCCCTCTCATTTCAAGTACTCTGTGTAAAGCCTGAAGAAGTCCTTAGCTGAGCTGTAGGAGCACACCAGTGAGCACACAGGGGGATTTCCATCCCTCAGAGGAATCTCTTCACCAAACTGTGCCCAAGATCATGCAGAAGGTGCCACTGAAAGGAAGCAATGCTCTGCTTGAAGTCCCATGGAAGTCCAACTGCAAACCTGCAACTGGAGAAAGTACTCAATGGCTACGGACCATTTCCCATCTCATTTCCCTGCACGTCCACTGGAAGGAGGATGGCCACTCTGTGCAATGTTTTCTCCTGTCAAGCATGAAATGAATGTTTAAATTGCTGAGCAGTAATGCAGCCAGCTCCTTAATTTGTCAGGGTGACTCATGCATGATGGTATTAAGACATAGGGATTATGTTCTGATTTAGTTCCTTTGCTCTCCCACAGAAGCAGTTTTCTACAAGAGAGGAACTGGCAAGGCAGAGGTTGCTTTTACAACAGCAGTGGTTTTCTGGAGCTAAATGTCATACCAACCTGTTCACCAGAGCTAAAGAGGATTAAATCCCTGCCTTACCCACAGCCTGCAATTCACAGTATCCATGGCAGTTTTTCTTGTGTTTCACTATCTGGTTTATAACAATACAAAGACCCTGCAACAGCTGAGAAGGTCAGATCCACAGCTGCCAGCCTGAGAAACTGCATCAAGTCTTTTAGTAGTGCTGTAGGAACAGCAGCCCTGAAACACAACAAGTCCTTGTCTCTTGAGCCCTGATGCACAGATTTGGCACCAGTTTACCACTTATTTATTAAAGATGAAAGGCCTCCAAAGAGAATGCAGTGGTTTATTATGGCTTGCTATGATGCAGATTTTGTCTGCGTGGTTGGGTGAGACAGAGATGGAAACACATGAGGACCTTAAGGTCCTTTCCAACCCTAACTATTCTATGATTCTATGGCATGGAATGATGCTTAGGATCTGATGGGGAGAAAATGTAGCTCCTTAAAAGCCTTCTTTAAAATCAGTTCAGAAAACTGCTTCATGGAGGGACACAGCTCACACACACCTCTTCCAGACAGGTAAGAGTGAGCAGAGAAATGGAGCTAAGGGCAAACAGGCTCTGGAGAGGGAGAAGGGGATGTCAGCTGCTTCCTGCTGCAAATGACTTGGCTGTATGTCTAGATCATGGGTAGCTACTTTGTGCACTGAAACAGCGGGAAGGTTGGAGTTTGGCTTAGGAGAAGGTTTACTTGTAGCTCCTACAAATGTATTTATTCCTGCTTCCAGGGCCGTGAGGTTGTCACCACTGGTTCATCCGTGGTGACTAACTCAGCACCCAAAGAAGCTCCCACTTTTTCCATGAAGTGCTGCAGACTGTGGATTTTTTGCTGGAGGGGAAGGACGAGCTCTGTTTCCAGTGACGAGCAGCGATGTTACACCTACTGCTGATTCATCTCCTAACTGGGGGGAGCCATTAAATGATTAGGAAAAGATTACCAGCAGTAAAAGATCCTTGGCATGCTTTAATAGACCCAGCTAGAGAGCTCCCAGAAAGTTCTAGCCGTTAGGTGAACACTACAGTACAAGATTTACTGCCTTGCGAAGCAGGGACATGAATTACACTAAATGCATTTTCATGGTATAAGGTTCCTCCATTGCCAAACCTGAGTTCGAAAGGTGTGGAGCCAAAGAAGGCAGAGCAGGAACTGGATCTGCAGCATCTTCCCTTCTCTTACTGGGAATCTGAGCAATTGCCCCCCGTTGCATCTCTCTAGAACAGCCAGTTGTAGCCAGGGGTAAATCTGTTCTTAGCTTTGTAAAGCTCCTCAAGTGCTTTTCAGCCAGTCACCTCATTATGCTGAAAGATATCCAGGGGCTGTATGGGAACCTTCATTGCAGTGATTACAGTCTTGTTCTGAAAAACCTCATGGATTTTCCTTGCGCTGGGTATGTGCCTGTGAGTGTGTTCACTGGCACACTGTCCATCCAGGATGTTCTAGGTGTGCTAGGGTTTCTGGTGCTCAACCACAACTGCCAAAGCCTGTATTGTCTGAACATAACTCAAGGAGAGATGACGTCTACCCTGGGTGTATGTAGCTCTCTCCTCACGTTAGGTAGGCAGCCAAGTGAGCGATTCACTTCCTGTTTTCAATTTAAGATGCATTAGAGAAGTAGTTTTGGCACTGCTGGTGCATCTCTTGAATGGAACTGGGGAACCTGAGCCAGCTGCTGGAAAGCAGAAGCTCTGCCCTCAGAGAGAGGGGTGAGCAGCCACCTTTGGTAGAACAGACTGTGTTGGTGGCCTCTTGGGTTGATGCTATTCTTCTTAGGAAAAGTATGATTATATGCCACAGTGCAGCAAAGGATTAGCCCAGAAGAGAGCTGGCTCCAAACTTGAGCTGTGAAATGCAGCTGCTGAAATGGCCTCAAGTTGCACCAGGGGAGGTGTAGTTTGGATATTAGGAAAAATACCTTCACCTAAAGGGTTGTCAAGCACCAGAACAGACTGCTCAGGGCAGTGGTGTAGTCACCATCCCTGGAGGGATTTGATGGACTTGTAGCTGTGGTGCTGAGAGACCATTTAGTGGTGAGCTTAGCAGTGCTTGGGTAATGGTTGGACTCGATCTTAAAGGTCTTTTCTAACCCAAATGATTCTATGACTCTAATATAGTTGAGAAGAAAACCACTTATACCAGGTAGGAACAGACCCTGCACGTTCCTCACCCTTCCTCTGCACCAGCACAGCAGAGCAGATGATGCCTGGGCAGGATTGTACGTACATCCAGTGGGGCAAGGCCCAGCCTTACGAGCCCTCCCAATACAACTTTGGGTATTTTATGAAACTTTGCAGTATCACCTCTTCTTTCCCTGATCAGCAATGAATGTATTGAACTAGAGAGCAAAGACAGGGTAGGCTGGCTGTGATGTACAGCCAGAGGAAAATGACTTGCTCTTTAAATGTGCCTGATTTCAGTTTCTGCATCTGTAGAGAACTCAGCAGCTTAAGCCCTTGATACTAAATTATTAGTCATGTATTTAACAGTGTTTGTGCTAGTGGGGACAATTCACTGGCTGAGAATCAAAAGGTAAGTCCAATAAATACCTAGTGAAGGAAAAATGTACTTCTGAGTATTGCATCCATTATTCTAAGAGCTCCTTTGCTTTATTCCTTTTGGAACAAGCTCAAATGTGCCAGTGCTTCAGCTGCCACTTAACTTGCTCTCCTGCACTTTGGATTAAATAGGCTTGTCTTCAGGCCCTGTCAGAGGGGCTGCAGAAAGTCTTGATGGGGCAATTTCTGACGCTACAAGCTCTCGCTACCAAAACTCATTACCCCTGTGGCAGATCAGAGGGAGGGTGCACACTGCCTCTACCTTGGAGCCGGGGCTGGGCTTTGGGCCAAAGCCCAAAACTGACGCTGCAGTGAGGATCAGTTTGGCAGTGACACAGCTGTGGTGTGGGCAATTCAGTATTTGAGGTGGAAAATGTCAACAGGATGAGTAGGGGGAAGTGCAGGCACCCAAAACTTGTACCTCTACTGCGTTCTGTTTTGACTGCTGCAAGTAGAATGTGCTTAATTATATTAAGATGGCTCTGCTTGGAGGCACACATCTCGCATCTGATACGGAGGTGGTCAAATTCAATTTATATCTGCTTTCACTCTGCTCTTCATGCTTTATTGCTCATCTGCATTGGCACGGTGGTTTCCAAAACGGAACAGGTAAGAAAGCATGATGCTGTAGCTTTTTGGTATGTTGAAACGATAGTGAAATGACGTTATCTAACGTGGACAAGCAAGAAAAGGACACTCAAACACAGAGCATCCCAGAATTGGTAAGTTTTTTAAAGATTGCTGAAGGAATATCCTAAATATATTAAGAAATGTGTAAAATTTCCCCTGTATGTTTGGTGAAAGTCTTTTCCTTACCCACAGCCCATGAACAGCACCCCAGGAGTGGCACTGCTCAGCATGCCTCAATTATAGCTTCATTAAATGTCTTATTTTGTGCCAGAGCTTTTCCTTCTTGGTCTCAGTACGACCACTCCTCACCAGGCTCTAAGTGTAATCACTAACAACGCAATTCAGTCTTTGTTTCTCCTGCTGTTAGGTCTTTGTACTGCTGATACCAGCAGTTTTGCTGAGTGCACCACAGACCTTATTGCTTTGGACTGTCACAGTCCTCTCTTCTACCTCAGTTATACAATGAAAGAGTTCTTGGGTTAAAGTAAATGGTAAAGCTTTATTGGTCTAAGTAAAAAAGTACAAAACATTTTTACAATAGAAGCTGGTTATTTGTTTGTGAGTCAGTAAAACCAAGGGACCAGGCTCTCTGCCTGCAGGACTGAGGACACACGCAGAGCTGCTGACCTTGCACACCAGGCCTTCACCTTCCGGAACACAAGCTTCAGCTCAGTGAAGTATCTAACTTGCTGCAGGGGCTGCAGTCTTCTGACACAGCCTTGCTAGCAACCCAGCCATTTGTAAAAGTGAGTTCACCCCTTCTGCTATCTTCATATGAGTATACCCAATTTCCTGGTGATAAAGACATTGTAAAATTCTTTGTTTCCTCCCCTAGTCTATGTATAGTACGACTAATGGCTAAATAGAACATACCCCTTACTGCTAAGAGACCAACTTTAAGTCTTTCAGATTTCAGAGAAGTGCATCTTCTCTTGTAAAACAACTAGCATACCTTTGGGTTTTCTTTTAAATCAAAGCCTGTATTTCCCCACCCCCTTTATAAGAAACAAGGTGCATACGTTTGAGTACAGGTTTTAAATATGAAGAGTGATTCCATTACACCAGATTTACTATTTGTCACTGGCTGTTAATATACTAGTATTATAATTTAGTATTATCTATTTGACTAGAATCAGCTATGAGCTTCAGGGAAGTTCTCAAGGAGTTATCTGAGGCTTTGATATGCGTAATAAATTCAACCAGCATTACATTTTATATTCATTCTAGCTGATCATTAAGGTGACTTTTGATACTTCTGTGGGTGGTCAGACGCTAAACTTCATGTGACCATTCTTACTGACAAATTGATGATGCAGAGTGGGAAAGGAAGTCACGAGCTACGAAAGACCTTTTTCACACTAATATATAGCAAATCTCAAACTGAAAAACCCTGAGGCTGCCCCTGTAGTATTTGGGATCACATCCTCTTCTCAAGAAGGCCCAGAAGACCCCACCAGACCCCATGCTAACACTAGTGTGTTAGTACTAACCTTGATAAATTCCAGTTTCAGATATTCTGGCATCTGATAGGTTTTACACACACGGAAGATGTTGCCAATCACATCTTCTGGAGCGTACCCAAGTCGCCACAGGTGGGCAAGAATCTGTGCAGGCAAGAATAATCACTCATTTATCTGCAAAACTTCCCAGGTGAGTCAAGTCTATTCACTTTTGGAACAGCTGGATATTGCTACTGGAACTGCATGTACTGTTCATCAGATGATAACATCAACTGTTTAGCAAGTAATTTCAATACATCTTGCTTTTTAGCTTGTTGGCTTCCTCATCTGAACAAACCCCTGCATAAGAAAGGATTTAATTCATCACCTTATCTATGTGGCATTGCTCCTATCTTAAAAAAACCAACACACATTGTGAATTCTTCAATGGAAACAAGAATTCTATAGAGAAAAAGTGTGTAAGCTGACACAACGCCTGAAAACCAACCTTGTATGCTTCATCAATGTTTGCATTGACGCAGTGTTGTATCATTTCTTTCACAAGCAGAGGATGGGGCTCATCACATACCTGTATTGGAAATCAGAAATATTGGAAGACTGCACTAAATCTGTTATTTTCACCAAGTTTGTATACAGTTAAAGTACCAAATCAGACACGTTCTATAATATAGCATAGGACTTTTCAGCCATCCTGGCACAGCAGACTCACGAGCACCTGAGTAATAGATTCAAAAGTTATCACTGAAATTTCCCAGCAGTTACGTGATTTGTGTGCTTTGAGAGAGCTGGAAAGCCACAGAGTCTCAGGCATGCATGCCATCAGGGACTGCAAGCACATTCTTCCTTTTCAAAAGGCACATGCACTTTTTTTACAGCCTGATGCTGTAGTTGCTACATGCACAGTGCTGTCTGCAAACTGGCAAAGCACTTTCAAAGGCTTAGCTATCTGATAGCAGCTCTCACACAGCTGTAGTGCTGAACTTCTAGCACCACTGGCTTCAGTATTACTAACCTTAAAGACATTTTCACTGTTTATAAAGCCAAATCCAGAGTATGTGGACTGTAAGTTGTTTAATGCCTGTGAAAATAAAAACAAGACTTCATTTATTTTCTGAAGTGCTCTACTTCTCAATCCCCTCCTCAGGCTGAATCAGGTCAGATAATGACACCAAATAAGCAGTTTTGAATTAAGCAACAGAGCAAACCACAGATATATGCAGACTTGTTTCTTGCCACAAATTTGGTATCCAGTTCCCACCAACACACTTTTCAGGAGCAGATCCACTTTAAAACTTCACAAAATTGAATAGTTTAGTCACTTTTGTGCCAGAGGTCACATCCCCTTTGCTTTACCTCTCCAAAGATAAATCATTGAAAGCCACAGATTCAAAGGGTTGTTTTTACTTTAAACAGAAGCCTTTCTGTTTCATTGCCTTTCTTCTTTTACCTGTCTCATATCTCCTTGGGCTGTGAAGATAATGGCTTCTAGTCCATCATCTGTATACGGTACATCCTCTTTCTCAACAATTTTCAGTAGCCTTGCAAGGATTTGTGCATCTGTCAGCTTGGTGTAACGCAGCACTGCACACCGGGACTGAATAGGTTCTAAGGACAGAGATGTGTAATTAGAATTTCTCTCTTTTCACAGCACTCTCCCCTCCCCCAAATCCATTTGTTTTCATCTTGGAAGAAGCTATCTCAGTTTCCAACTCTTCATTCATCTTCTCTTAAAGAAAAACATGTCAGCTCCAAATGGAATACTGCATGTCCTTAAGCATATACAATTGTTATAGTTCTTCACTTGAGCCCAAATGTGCTACTTGAGTTTTCGCAGATGTGTGCCAATATATATGAAGCTCAGCTCTTGGTTTTCTGAATGTGTATGTTTATCATGTTATTTTAACAGCTAAACAAGAAAAGTCTAAAGGTCTACGATGTGTTAACATACAGGCAAACTTAAAGATTATGTTTCAAGAAGAACAATAAAAGGAGTTCAATACCCAGTAAACAATACATCAAACATCTGTAGCAGAGTTGGATGGAGATCAAGCCCTAAGTATGAGAAATCTGCTTCTGTGGTCATGCATAGCACTATCCATCAAAAGCAGCTGTTCAGAGGGTTCACTGCATAAATATACTCTTCTTTGATTAGCTGGAGGTACAGCTGGGTTGACTTTTCAGAAGTAACATGGTTTCTTGCAATGAGCAGGTCCAAGGTACGTCTGAAAACTGCTCTGGAAGTTAGCCAAAGGTACAGAGAACATGCAACAAAACACCTAGGGACTAGCAGCATGTTACCTATGATTTTGTCAGAGGCATTGCAGGCAAGTGCAAAGCGCGTTGTTTTGGAGTATATTTCCATAGTTCTTCTCAGTGCTTGCTGTGCTCCATCTGTCATGCTGGGGGAGAAAAGGAGTTAGGACAGATTCTGCCCTTCACTGACTTATAGGTGCAGCCCAATCACTGTTTTTATGCAAGCATCAGAGTTTACTGATATTAAACAGTGCTTTATAAATTAGTTGATATTCTGGCTTGATAAATTAAGCAGCTTTTGGTAGTCATGTGAACAAATCACCCAGCAATGCAGGTAGTCATTGAGACCTCTATAAAACTCACATTCAATACTCAGTATCTCCCTTAAACCAATGATTTCTGCTTGATATGAATAACCTCTTAACAACACTGTTCAGTGCATATTTATTTCCTAACAGATTGGTTTTGATAGTCTGATAGAAACACCCAAGAGAGCAGCTCTGCAGACAGAGCAGATGCAACCCATTCACATCAGAGCTGAGGTCAAGAACAAAACAATGTACCTGTCTGCTTCATCTAGGATGATTATTTTATGCCGACCTTTTGGAAGAGTGACCTTTTGCTGGGCAAACATTTTGATTTTGTTCCTCACAACATCAATGCCTCTGGAACAATAAATCAAGTGATTCATGATCAGTTGGGTGAAATTACATAAAAGATTTTATTCAGCAGCCACAGTGGCTGAAGTGCTCCTGAGCACCCTGTTCTCCCACTGTTTGCTCCTGTCCCTTCAGCTGTGCCAGTAAAACTGCTGTGAAACCATGTTGTAAGCCAGACTCCTTAATAGATTCAGATTTAAACACCAATAATCCTCATTTTTGAAGGTTTTGAAAAGTAATTTAATAGTAGCAGTACATGTATCAGTAACCTTACTGGCAGTACTGCCATGAAATGACTTATGTTTGGCAAATGGTAGGGGTAATAAATGAACGAGGGCAGAGCATTTAAGACAGCTCTGGCAGTATTTCACACAGCTGCATCCAAAGACCCAGCTGTAATTCAGAACAGTTTAAGAAACTTATCCCTGGTCATGTTCAAGGCCAGGAGTAACCTGGTCTAGTGGAAGGTGTCCCAGCCCACGGCAGGTGGTTGGAATCACATGGGCTTTAAAGTCCCTTCCAACACAAACCATTCTATGAGTCCAAGAACACCAGCTGGACAGACAGCATCATATTAGCACAACATGGACACTTTTCTAGATAGAGTCCCATCAAAGGCTTTTAAAAATAAAGAATTTCAGAATAAACAAGTTGCTCATTTTTTAGGAGGATCTTCATGAATGCGAGAGGAAGCTTAGCTCTTTAAAGTAAATTCAAGAAAACAGCACCATTATGGATTCTGCTCTCTACCTGTTTAGATTTTTGTATATGAAAGCATCTATCAAATTTATAAAACATCAGTTAATAATATCTATATTCATAAGTGGACACCAAAGACTGCCCAGCTTTTAGCTGGAAAACCTACACTGAAATAAGTGCTAGAGGCCTTACTACAGCAATCAAACTGGCATGAGTTTAAATAGAAAAATGGGTATTTGCTTCTCCACTAAAAGCTTGATAAGTTTCATTTATTCTCACCTGTCATTGGAGGCATTCAGCTCCAGAACAGCATCCTTTAATGCAGGGCCAAGCAGAGCACGAGCCAAGCAGAGGATACTGGTGGTTTTACCTGTTCCTGGGGGGCCCTACAAATGCAACAATTGCTGGTAAGTTTAATGTCATTTTATAAGCTGTACTCTCTACAGTGCTCCCCTGTCATGGGAACAGCTGCAGCAGAGGAACTGCAGAGAGAACATCAGACTAAAGGCTGCTGAGTTCATGATCCTGCCTCCAGCAGAGGAGAGAAACACAAGACGTGGTTCAATAGGCACCTGAGGGCCAAGCTGGTTTTTAACAGCAGGTTGTTTACTTGTGTATTCTGCCAAGAGCACTGCTCCATGACTGTGCAATCAACATCTCTCTTACCGATACATTCAGGCACAACACAAATCTATACTGAGAGGCTCCCGTGGCTGGATTTCCAAAGCCAGGGCCAACACAGTGAAATACAGTACAAGGCAGCAATACTTACAGCTATTATAATATTTGGTACATTCCCCTCTTTTGCAAAGACCTATGAAAGAATGATAATAAGGAATTACATGAGAATACAGAAGAAATAGAAATGGAAGGAATAGATGCAATTCTGGTCTATTTTAAGCATGGAAACTTGCTGCTTTTCTTCCCCTTCTGTTTTCATATTTTTTAACTTTGCTGCTTTTGTGTTTGGGATTTTTTTTTTTAATTGAACCATTAGAAGTCAGTCCCTAGAATAATATGGAAAAACTTAAATGCACTTAATCCCACAGGCCTTTAGTGCTCTTGCCCTTCCTTTGCATCTGTTTTAATTATATGCTTGCTAGTATAAGCTTTCTGTTAACAAACACAGCGTTCACAAACTGATTTGTCATGGAAAATACTTTTCTCCCAGAAAAAAACATTGTTTGTTTCTTTCTGTTGTTATATAAATGACATATATTATATATATAAATTATATATATAATAGCATCATACATTATCATAATATATAATAAACTTTATTCTATATTATTCATTGAAACAATATTATTATAACTACTACAAATTTTCTAAGTTGCCTCAAAACAGGGCCAATTTAAACAACAGCCCAATTTAAGGAGGCATATTTCCTTAGAACACCAATCAAACAAGTCCTAAAATGTGTAATTTCTTGAGTAAATCAGAAAGTTTTTTCCCACATGCTCAAGTATGGATGTAAAAGTGCTGTTACTGGTCTATGGATTTATGCAGAATTGTCTTTTTTGAGCAAAGCCATAAAATATAAAGAGACAGATACACACCTCCAGCCTGCTCACAGTATCTTCATTTCCAACTATTTCACATAGTTTCATGGGTCTGTATTTTTCCACCCTGTAAAAATAAAACCCTGCACACTTCAGCACACCTAAAAAAGCTTTAGTAGTGCTTTGCATTGACAGAAAAGGAGGGTTATGTCAAGCTAGTTAAGTAATATAGTTAAGATAATGGCTTTAAGCTCAAAGACAGTAGATTTAAGTGAGACATTAGGCAGAAGTACTTCATGTGAGGGTGCTGAGGCCCTGGCACAGGGTGCCCAGAGAAGCTGTGGCTGCCCCATCCCTGGCAGTGTTCAAGGCCA
>JANHGB010048359.1:0-24807 GCA_026283785.1 Coracopsis vasa
TTTTTTGTGGTTGTGTTTTTTTTTGTTTTTTTTTTTTTTTTTTCATCCAGAGCCTGTGAATTAAAGGGAAATTGAGGGAGCTGTGATTCAATGCAGACAGGAACCAAGCGAAGTTCCTCTACTTACGCATTCTAGATCCTGTCAATTCTTCTCTATTTTGGTCCTGAATCTGTTTTGAAAGCTTATTGGGTCATATATTATGTATGTATGTACATTTTATCCTATAGATTTAAAAGCTTAACAGACTAATTTCATCACTTCTGGTCCATGTGTGCAGAGAAGCTGAGAAACAAAAACTTACATGTTCTTTTAGCCAGGTACTGATGATTTGGTACATATTAATAAACACCTGTGTTACACTGATTCAGAAATATTCTGTGGACAAAATTTGTCGTAAATGGTTCTGGTGACATACAAAATACCCCTGTGTAGGTGCAGCTTCCCTGGTTTCCCAAGGACTGTATTTGCTTCTATTTGACATGATTGTCTCCTGAAGAAAACCCATCAAAACTGTCACACTGATTTTATTAGGAACGTGGAAAAAACCACTCTGAAGGCTAAAATACATCTCTCAGGCTATGTGAATTATAGTATTATACCAAGTAATATAAATAATATTTAATGGAAACAGAGATATGTTGAATCTTGTGAGTATAGATCAGCATCATGTATGAAATCTAAATAGTATTACTATTGCTACTGCATTTTTAGTAGTTTTAGGAAGTAATACTACTGGGCTTAGTTGTTCAGTTTTATATCTGGTTAGAAATACAAATTGTGTGTGTGCATGCTCTTTTTTTTTTAAGTTTTAATAAGTGAAAGGGAGTAGGATGCATTAATTAAGGCATGAGTCTGAACTTGAGAAACCACAGTTAATTTGTGACACCAGGGAATTTCCAGTGTGATATTCTCGTGTCTTGACCTTATCTCTCACATCATGACTGAGCTTGTGGGTTTTTTTGTTTCTACTTGGAAATATGCCTGCTTCTTAAACGTTCTTTATCTTTTGTATTTTCTCTAAAATAGTAGGCTGTGAAATTGCTCATCCAGGCAGAAAACAAAATGGCTATGAGAGCACGTGGATTCTTTACCAAAGAATATTTAATTGTCACATAAAGTTACCCCTTAAGTGAGCTCTATATAGACTGATTAATATATTAGAAAAATACTGACATTATGTAGGGTTCAGTTGAAGTCTCTTCCCAAGGTCATGTCAATCTCTATGCATGCAAGAATTTATTCAGATCAGGCTTAATTTATGACTTCTCTTCAGCAAAAAGAATTACTAAAATGTTTATCCAGCATCACCAAGAAAAACACTGTGTTGAGGGAGAAAAACAAACCTCAGTTTCCTCTGCTGTCTTGAAACTTGACTTGCATCATGGGGCTTCGATGGAGAAAGGTGAAAGCTAAATATCTCAAGTGGTGCTGAAAAGCAGCTCTGTGCCCAGTGCTAATGTATTCTTTCCCTCAGCCATTGCTTTGCCCAGCTCCAAACCCATCAGTGTTTTGCTTTGAGGTGTCTGTGGGTCATTCCTTTTAGTGCATCTTGACCAATTCTTTCCTAGACATCCTCTGTGTGCAAAATAATTTCCAAGAGTTTACAGCCTATGAAATCTTGCCTGAATGTTGGAATGTCACTAGCATGGTGGTGTTCTCCTGCTATCCATTCTACAGGAGCAAAACCGAAGTTTATGGAAAGCTTGAATATCATGGCTGTCCTACCTTCTTTCACACCATGTTGGTTCATTCTGTCTGTTTTTTGCTTCGGTAGCAGAGTCCTGCAAGCTGGGGCAGGGAAAGAAGGGGTAGTCACACTCTATATTTATGCACTTCTCTTGAAAGAACCAGCTTCATAACTTAGGCACCAGAAGTTGTTAAGATATTTTCTTCATCAGCTAAATGGAAGCATCACCTCTTAATTTAGTTGCACAATATTCTCCCACCCATCTTCAATGTCAGCTACTTTTAAATGAGTCAAATTTGGTTTTATCCAGACCTTTTGTAACTGGAAATGTGAACAAAACATCAGGGTAGCTGTGGATACATGTGATCCAGCATGGTTATAGGCTATTCTGAGAGTTGGTCTCTTGGGCACTGAGGCATAAAGGGGCAGAATGGGTGACCACAATTCTGGTGACATTTTTCTGTCTTGTCACGAAAGCTCAGACAGAATAAACCTTGGTTAAAGCTCCTTAAACTTTGTAGGTGTGCCAAGCTGCTAAAAACACAGCTCAAAGTCCACATAGGAAAGTGTAGGACATATCTAGTAAAGAGTGGAGAGATCTGGATCCAGGACTCTCATTTGACCTTACTGGTAACTTAAGAACCATTTTGATAGTGGCTGGAGTTTTTCCCCGAGGGTCTTTTTTCACAATCCTGACCAACCCTGGTAGACTGATATTCTTTTTCTCATCTGCTTTCATTCCTCCCTTGTCTCATTTTGCCAGCAGGACCTCCTTGGCTGGGGGGAGCTGGATAAGCTATCTGCCCCGTGATTTATCAGGAAGTCAGTGCTGAATGACGTAAGGCACAACCTGTTCCCCCAGAGGATCTTCATATTATCTCAAGAATTTGTAGCTTCTGCTGCAACTAACAGTCAAATCCAGAAGACTGAAATCTGAGTCTTTTTTCTATCAGTTTACGTAATTTATAGATATCCAACCAACAGGAAAAAAAACCCAAACCCCATAGTAAGTACATTTTCTTCCTGCTCAAATGCTCAGTGATTAAATATCTGTGCTGAGGAGAAGAGTTACACAAAGGTCTCAGAGCTTCAGAGCAAGATAAACAGTGTAGTCTCACCAGTTAAGAGGAGATAACGTGGACCACCAACAAAGGAAGGGAACTATGCTTCCCTTATTTGGCAATATCTGGGACATTGAGCCAAAAGGGAGAGAGGGCATTTATAGAGAAGAGGTAGAAGAACATTTCCTCCCTCTGGAGTATAAAAAATAAAATACCTTTAAGTGTAATAATTTAATGAACAGCCCTGATTTGTATACCCAGATGTTCTGAACAATGTCCATCTGTATATTCATCTGGATTTGCAAAGGCAGTGAAATTAAACTTTCTGTCCCACTGTAATTTTTTTATCTAACTCTTTTTAGCTGTGCTTCAAAACCCATTGGTTAGTTTTCCTTTTCTGAGGAAAGCTGGAATTTGATTTCAAAAGTTTTTGTGAACTTCACTGTATTTTCTTTTTTGGAGGTTTTTCTGGGATTTGGGTTGAGTTTTTGTTTTTTTATTGGATTCCGCCCCTCCGCCTCCCACCCCCCCATTTTTTTTTGTTTGTTTGAGGGTTTGTGTGTGTGTTTTGGGGTTTTTTGTTTTCTTCTGTAGGGAGCTGTGCTCAGAGGCAGCTGCTTTGATTTACTGTGATTCATGTGACTTTTGCCTGAATTTCATCTTGGCAATGAAATCCAGATTGAGTTGAAATTCCTGTAGCTTTGCTGAAGCCTTCCCAGCGAGCTGTAATCAGGTGGATATTTCTGCAAAATATTTTAAATGTTTGGAAAGATTCTCAGTGGCAAAACTGGTTGTGCAAATATCCAGATTGTATTTTGCCCTTGTCCCATATGGGACTGCTAATTGCACAGGCAGATTTTACAGCTCACTAGTAGTGAATTGGTACAGACATGATAGGTCAGGGGTTTTTTAACATTCTTGGCATTTCACAGGCATGGGAGGGCACTGATAACATCATGTCAGCCTCTTCTTACTTTCAGGTTGTAGGAATTTAGCACCTGATATTTGTTAAATGTTCTGTTTAATATAATTCTAGCTCATATACAGTTCATTATTCAGATTTGACTGCAAAACAGTTTAGGCTGGAATTAGTAGAGTAAATTGATTGTTGCCTGTCACGAGGGAAAGAAGTTATTTCTGTTCTGCTGTCAGTTTATAAGCGTTTGAATTGGTTTAAAGAGTGGGTTGGAAGCTCTAAGTCTTCCCCATCTCTGAGTGGAAAGAAAAAAATATTCCTTGATTTCCTGCATTACTGTGATCTCCTCCACCAGTCATTGCAACCTGATTATCTCATAGTTTTCATCTGGAAAAAAGAGGTCAGTAATTTGCATTGCTAACAAAAAAGCTAGGTTGGGGTTCATTCAAAAAAATGTTGTGACTCTGCAGCCATCCAGTAGGTTGACATTGGAAAATCCATCATACTGTTGTAGCACACTCAGTGGCTTTACAAGGTTCATTGCCAAAGAGGTTGTTAATTTTGGCTGAGGAGCTCTGTTTAATCCCAACTGAGTTTGGAGGTCCTATGGAGTCTGTTTTCGCTCTGCTGTCTGATTGTTTTTCTGTGCAAATATGCAGTTTTGCAGGTTATTTTGATAGGTTTGTGTTTGATCAGGAAAATGCTGTTATTGTTTATAATGGGCAGATTAGCAAAGGCTTTTATTGGCCATTTTTCGTAAGGTCAGAATTTTGAAGGTCAAGACAAAGTAAGTTTTATTTGAGTTCAGTACTGATACAGTTGTCCCCCTGTACTGGAGATAGTACTTCAGAGAAAATTATTTCCAGTCATCATGGGACAGCAGTCACCCTAGACTGGTGACACTGGAGACTTGTCAAATTCTATGTTTGATAGGGATTGTGCTTTCCATCTCAGTTCTTAGAGGGTGCGGGGGTCACCTCTGCCATGGGAGGATCTGCTGTGTCTGTCTCAGGAGTGACACCGAAGAGTGATGGAAACAAAAGCAAGCCCATGCTGGCTGCAGCTTCTCAGGCTGGTGGTAGGATGCAGTGGAACCATCAGTGACCCAGTTAGGAAGAGAAGACTGTAGTTTTTGTTGCTGTCAAGCTTGTGCTTTTCATCTGTTTGTATTCGTGGTTCCCAGGCTCTCGCTTTGCCTAGCAGCTGAGAGCCAGTTGCCATGATTGAAGGGAGCGTTTTCTTTCCAACAGGAAATCTTGCCTCTGTGAATGCCAGATAATGTCATTTCACAGCTGGCATCAGACATCCTTTTGAGTCACTATTGAGGCCTTTTATATTTTAAGAAGTGTGAGTATCTTGGCCGCACAGTTGGGCATCCCCTTCTCCTGCCTTGCGCTGAAGAAACCTTTAGGGATTTTATGACCATGTCACTTGTGACAGCCTGGAGTAATAATAATAGTAAGGTGGTGATCTTTGCAAAAGTTACTTCTTCTTTTGGATGATCAGACTGAGAGGGCTGACAGAGGCTGCCATGTCAGGTTGTACCCTGGCTCTTGAATACTAATGAAGTCTGGTCAGGCAATCACGGAATGAGGAGAACCAAGAAGGGGGGAAGATGAAGCAATACACAAATAAATGAAAGAAATTAAGGGTAAGGCATTCCAATTATCATAGAAAATTAAGACAGTTTTGAAGAACTTCATTGTGTCTAGGAAAAGATTAGTGTCTGCTGGCAAAGTTTGTAGTGGGAATGAAGCATCAGACTTTCATCTGGAAAGGGAGTCAGGAGCTCCAGAAGAATTTTAGAGGGGCCTTTCAGTCTCCTTGTCAAACAAAAAGTTCTTATTGTTAGAAATGAAAGGCTCTAATGCCACAAGAATAAACAGAAAACTGTTCTGCAAAGTTACATATCCAAGCAAATCAGAAATGACAGACAAAAGAAAGTCAGTCAAGAAAGAAGAGAGGTAATATTTTTTTTAAAATGAAGAAAACCAAATTATTTCACTTAAGTTGTAGCAGTTCTCTCAGCTGTCCTTAGGTACATTCCTGCACCTTAAGCTAGGTGCATGAAGGAATGATAATTGGTTAAAATAATTCCTTATTTGAAAGGATTGAAGGGTTTTGGTGAACTGCAGTGTGCTTACAGGGTAGTGGTATCTAATGCTCTTATAGAAGGGACGAGACTAGAGAAGAGCAACTTATTTTCAAAGTCTGCTTAATCTGACTGGTGGCATTGAGCTGCTGCCATTTGTGGTGCAAATTCAGCATACAACCCATGGAGCAGTGCTGTATGTCCCCCCTGGAGCCAAAAGATGAGCCTTTTCTAACTCTGGGATGAGAAGAGTAACATTTAGGTTCAACCATGTTAATAGCTGTCACACATATGAGGGTTTTTCAGAATAAGGAGGCAGTACCACACAGCGTATCTCCGCCTCTTTCACACACATGGATGCTCACCTGCCTGCTCAAACAGGAGTGTTGTCTATGCCAGCATAACTTAAAAGCATGCTTTGAAATTGCAACCTGTAACATTTAAATTATGCTAGTAAAAATCGGCGGAATTATAAATAATTGGTTTTGGTTATCTACTTTTGTATGATTCAGCTATGCCATTTTTAAAAGTGTATTGACAAGAAGACAGAGGGGTGGCTGCTGCCTGCCAGCCCTTGTTTATTTGCGAAGCTTTTGCTGTCTTCTCAAACCCACATAGCTTGTGTGCTATGCCTAGAGGATAGCAGAAGGGAAGCTGCCGAAAATAAAGTAAAAATATTTTGACACAGAAGATAAGCTCAAGCAAGTCAAAAGTACAAAAGAGAGCACTCCAGGAAGAGATCCTGTGTGTAAGCAGTTTGTTGTTCCATCACATTCAGCTTGGGCTTTCTCTGTTTCTTTGGGTTATGTCATTGTTTAGTTTGGTTTTCCTTCAAAACCAGCCAGCTGCGGCCATATGCAGTGCATTGCCTCTGTTATCTTCTTGGAGAGATGTACAAAGTGCTTTTTTAAGATGTAAAATGTATGTGATAGAAATGGGGGGTTGCTGTATTTAACTAAGAAAGCCCTTTTCTGCCTTCTGATGGACCGACTGTGTTCGCAGTAGGAATTCACTCAGATCTTTAGCCAATAAAGTAGGAGTTGTTATTGCTGTCTTCCTGCAGTAGCAGCAAAGAAGCAGAAAATAACAAACTCAATATGTCACTTACACTCCGTTTGTCCCTTGCATCCAGCATTTCATTTCCCTTATAGGTTACTACTGATCTTATTTAACTTGCTTCATCGCAACTAAAAATATACATCAAAACAATATTGGGGGACAGGGAAGATTGAATGTACTTATATTTATTTTTAAAACACATTTTAGCAGAAGTGACTTCATTGAGTATATCTGAGTGCTTCCACAACTGCTTGATGTGAAAACATCTAATGCTTATCCATGTGATAGCGGGTGTCTGCTTTTTAAGAAGTATGGCTTGAAGCAGAGGCAAACTATATGATGTAAATTCGCACTCCAGGTATTTTGGAGTATCCTGCCCAAACAGCAGAATACTGAAGCAGCTAAGGTAAAACTCACAGGTTAATAGATACGGACTATGGCCAGGGCATCTCTGAAACACGTGATTAAATTCATGCCTAAATTACAGTGGTGTTGATGCAAACACTTCACTTGCTTTATGTCCCAGTGAGTCAGGATGCCTAGAGATTTATTTTCTTTTTAATTACTTGAAATCTGGAAATGTAAGTTTCTGGGGTTTGTCCAGGGTTTTGTTTTGCTTGCCTTCTGTTGTTTAGGGAGTGGCTTGATTTTTTTGCTAGCTGCATATGATTTGTTCTTTAAGGTCAAATACAGAAAGATAAGTTTATAGACAACAAGTAAGGCATTTTAGCAGAAGAATTCAGATAGCAACAGTGGGAAATTTTTTAGAAATGAAAACCTTCCGTGAGATGCTCATGCCCAGCAGTTTTTTAAGAATTAGAACATGTTTCAACAATTGAATCTTTTCTTGAAGTTGGATGACATCTATCTCTTTACCTTGGGCATGGAGCTGCAGTCTTGTTTATTGCTAGTGTTTTTATTAACTGTCATGTTATTAGCAGAAATATTTGATATTTAGAAATCTCATCTGGGTATTTTTAGGGTTAATTAATATTCTTCCTTAGTGTATTATATTTTAGCATGTTGTGATTGACTGTTTTGAATATAAATATTTCTGTCACAGAGGGCTGCTCATTTTGCCCACTGTGAAAGTGGTGCCCAGAAGAGTTGCATAGGACATCATGTGTTCACTGTGATGCTGGATTTGCTCTTCCCTGTATTACATCTGTAGCCAGCACATAGCGCTGCAGTTTATCCGTGACCCTGCCCTGCCCTTTGCTGCCTCCCTGGCAAACTGTAAAGATGTGTCAGATTGAATAAGGCAGGAATCTAGATCTAATTTTATTCAATATTTTCATTAAGTACTTGAAGGATGAATCAGGATTGATGCCTATTAAATTATAGTCCATATCAGCTCTGATACAGTTGAGAGTGCTTGGTGAGTTAAGGGTGGGGGAAGGAGGACAAGACAGGAGGAGAGCTCAGATGGCCTTGAAAGAAAATGATCATGACATTGAGCAAAGTACTATGTTTCAGCCAGTCCTTCCCAAACCTGCTTTTGTTTTTTACTCTATGGTAGTTCTTCCCAAAAAGCAAGATTCAAGTTACTCTGTAGACAAAGAGTAACAACAGTTGCTCCTTGGTGGTGCAAGAGCCTCAGATGGAGTATGGTGGCCAGGGCTGGTACCACATCTTCAGGAGGATGGAGACCAATTTCAAAAACATTCCGGAGGACAGCAGTAAGCAGAATCTGTGATCTGATAAATAGAGGTATAGAAGAAATGAACTTGCTTCGTTCAAAAATAATAAATGCCTTCAAGTATGTGAAAGGTTGGTGGTGAACAAAGAAAGTGGTGATGAGCTCACCGGTGGTGAATGTGCAGGAAAGAAGTAGTAATTTATGGTGCAGCAGGGAAAGCTGAGATAATCTTCCCAGTGATGAGGGAAGTTAGATGTTGTGGTAGATTGCTTAGCCAAGGAAGTTTTGAGATTGTCACAGTCTCAGGGTGGGAGATTTTTGTTTGGTTGGTTGGTTTGTTTTGTTTTTCTTAAAATGGGCTAGGCAGACATCTCTAAGGAATGGTTTAGATATAGATGATTATGTTTCAGTGTAGGAGGATGGACTCCATGACTGTGTCACATCCCCTCCGGTCCTGCTTTCTGTGACTCAGCTGCAGTGTGGAATCTGCAGGTTTAGCTTTGTTCCTGCACAAAGAGCTTTTAATATAGATTTCTATAATTCTCTGAATTTAAAGTCTATGTGTGTTTTTCTTTGTGTCTGAAGTTTTAACACTGGCAGTCAGTTCTCAAAGGAGCTGGGCTGTGTACTGAAGAGTTCATTTTCTTGAGTGTTGTAGGTTGTACAGTACGTGACTGATAAAAGATCTGTCCTAGCATTAAGGCCAATCACAGCCCAAATAAATCTGGAACAAATTCTGAGAAAGCATGTCATATTATGACTGGCATATCTGTGAGCATGGAGCTCTGCTTGAGAATTAGACTAAAAGTTTGCAAAGTGCTAGTGCTGATGTCACTCCCTTGGAATTGAAAGGCTGTTGAAACAGTAAATATTTCTGTGGCCAGAAGCTAAGTCTTGAGCCGGACCTTTTCCTCTCTGTGAAGCAAAGAATGCAGAACAAATCTAAAATGTGTATTTGCAGTGGGAAAATCTTAATTAGTTTAGAGCTTTTAGCTATTTCAAAGCATTTACATACACAGCTGCTGTTCATGCAAACATGAAAACTATTCATGGAAACTTCAAACTCACCTTGAAATGACAAGTAATTTTTTTCCTGTTTTTTAAAGCTGTGCTTGGTGTTCAAAAGTATGGTTGGAAAGGACTGAAAATTATATTTGTACTCTACGTGCAGAAAGGAACATAGACACAGGCTAGTGGAAGCTTATAATAAAAGGCTTTAGTTCAGAATGACTTAACATTGAAACCTTATTAGCACCAAACAGCTGCTAGGAAAATGTTTAAATTTTAGGAGCATTTACTCTTGGTTTTATCTGTGGAGTTTTGGTTATGACCTAAAACTCTGAAAAAAGAGAGATGACCAAAATGCAAACTTAGATGTTCAGATTTTATAGCTGGCTTCTCTGCTGCGAAAGGTTAATCTGAAATACTGCATCCAAATAACCCACAAGGAATTAGAACCTAATAACCTAATGCTGTAGCTAGGGACAGTTATAATAGCTTTTAGACACTGAGATCTACAGGATAACTGAGATTTTTGTAGTGTCCCTCAAAGGACCCCATTGAGCATTCACAAGGAATTCATCCCCACCCCCAGCTTCCTCCTAGTTGGAAGAGGTTTGCCATGACAGATGCGGGGAACAGATGTTGAGAGGAAAAGTTGTAACGGGACAATGACCTGAAGTGTTAGCTGGGCTCTTCCTTGACGTGACTGAACTTATGTTCCCGATGGCAAAGGAGGAAAGCAGCGTGTATCCACTGCTTGTCTCTGCAAGCCCCAGTGTTAATGTTGGGAGGGTTGACATACAGAGCTTTTATGTGTTCATGTCAGATACTCTGTGCTCAATTAGCTGAGGATGAGAGAGGAAGGGACAAAGATTTAAAAGCAAATGAGCTGTGTGTTATTCAAGGACAGTTAGTGCGAAGTGGGTGAATCATGCTCAGCCACCCACCACCTTTCCCGAACAGCTGTAGGTAGTTTTTTCTGAATTTTAGTCTCCTGTTTTGCATAAGGATTTCCTCTTTCCCTCTTCCTGTTCTTTCCCATCTCTTCACCACTGCACCTGTGATGTCTGGGAGATGTTCATGTTCCTTGTCCCTAACTGCTCCAGTGAGCTAGTCTAATAGAATAGTCTTCAGTGGCTCATGAGTAACAATAATAGTGAGCTAGGAAAAAGGGTCTTTCACCACTTCTGTAGTATCAGCATAGAGCATATAAGATTTTTTATTTCCCTCCCCCCTACCCCTGCTCTATGCTTTTCTATTTCAGAGGCATTTCAGCTTTTTGTTGGCTTGGGAGAAAGATGTTGAGCTTCATATTTAATCTGTTATGAGAGGGGTTGGCAACTTCCCTACTGGGGAGGGACTCAGAACATGTCCTGTTCACTTTAGTTTAGTTTAGCTCAGGAGGCTGTGAATAATTATATTTATTACCAAAAGCAGATCGACCATCCATAGAAGCCTGAGAATTCTTTCTAGCTCTTGAAATGGGAAACTAAGTATTTGAAATACTATAATAAGGTGACAACTCTGTGAGCTACTTTCTCTCTCTCAAAAAAGGTTTGCTTCAGTTTTATTAGCAAGTTTTTCCATGGGGCAGTTTTGCGCTGTTTTTTTCCTAGCTTTCAGAGGTTGGGCTTGATGACCTCTCTTGAGGTCCCCTTCCAACCTGAGCTATTAGCTGGTGCTATTATAGACATCATTCATGTATATTTACTACTTCTTGTATTTAATTTTACATTTATTCTTATTTTCATAGGGCATTGCCTATTCATGGTGGGTTTTGTTTCAAATTCAGTGGGAAGCTCAGTCATACACTGTCCTTTCCATACAGTTCTGTTCTTTCTTTGCTGTTTTTCTTGTAAAATGATTCATGGCATTAGCGAATCAGCAACTCAGGTTACGTCGGCTCTGTAGGTGTGAAGAGGTTGGAGTGTGCGGCATGTGCAAGTGACCACAAGGGAGGTTTAGCATGGGGGATATCTGGCATAGTTGGTCAGCGTATCTGCAACATCTGACCCATATTATTCTTTAGAGAATGTGACGAAGCACCCATTCGTATATGTATGTATAGTATTCATCAACTTAAATTCAGTTCTTTATTTATGCTCACAATGTCACCATAGGTCTGTGTATGTCCCACTCTCTCTTTCCCTGCCCCCAAAATCTTTAAGGACATTTCTTTTCTTCCACTTCAAGATTATCTGGATAAACTCTTTGTGACATAAATGTCCAAATTGTCTACATAAATGTCCATGTGTCCTTAATAACCCCAGACTTCAGTCTGTCTGGTACTCAGAGCCTTCTCCTTTTGAATAAGCCACATATTTGGGGAGCTAATATAAAAGATTCCCTTTGTAGGACTTTTCATTGAGTCTGATTAAAGTACATTATTATTATTGTTATTATTATTGGTTTTATTATTGGTTTTATTATTATTTATTTGCTGAGTATATCCACCTCCCTTAGGTCTTAAAAGTCAGTTCCTGTATTTGGGGCAGTTTGAACCCTCAACCCTGACCTGTGAGGGTCAGAGGACTTAGTTACTGTACAAAGCAATCATTTTTCATGGGAGCTGGAAGTAAGATTTCTTTGGGCTTCAGGGTTTATTTTGCTCCCCTGCTTAGTGCAGCAGAGATAGCATCCTTGCTAGAAAGCAGAGAGAAGAAAGAAAATTCAGTCCACATGTTTGGGATTTAAGACTGAGAGTGATTCACGCTTAGCTTCTGGGGATTGTAATTAGGGGTGACATAATAACCATAAACTTTCAATAAAATAGTAGCAGCATTTTTATTACGCTCTATAGCTGCAGAAGCTGCTTCTGATTAGCATCCCTTCGAGATAAGCCTACAGGACCTCCACAGTTTTCAGATCTGGATCCAGGCTCTTGGGGCACAGTCCTACTTCTGTACTGATGCTGAAGGGAACCCTGAATTCTGAAACACCCTAGACTTTAGTAACATTTTCACCTGGATCAGCATGTCAAGCTTTTCCTTTGCCATTTTAGACCATCTGTGTAGTTTTCAAGTCAGTATTATTATACTGCCTAAATCCTGCCAGTTTATACACTTGATAATACACTCTAGGGTTATCTAATGTGGAAAAAACCCAATCATGCTGTCCTCCTCTTCTCCTGAATTATTACTAATCCTTTCTTTTCCAAGTGGGTGAGACTAAAAGGCATCCAGGAATGCATGAAGCAGGAGATTTGTCATTCCCACTCCACAGCAAGGTGCATTATTGCAGGGAGAGATGGGCATTTACACTGGAGTTCTGCCATCAGCGTTCAGCCAGTTCTAGTTTTTGGCAGGCAAGCACATGGAATTTTGAAAAAGATCTACTTTTTTAAAGCAGGTCACAGACAAAAATAAAGACACATTCTTGGGCTACGAGAAGTAGGTCAGGCTTTGGGGGAATCATTTATGAAAGCTGTTGACCTATCTTACAAGTTTTTCTTTATTTATATTCTTCGCTTTCTATGCCAAATCTGTATGCTTTTTATGAAGAGCTCATTTTGCTTTAGGTATGATGTATTCTTCTGCTTTGGTGAGCAAACTTTTTACAATAACATTTAAAAAAAAAGAAAGGGTTAAAGAAATACAGAAAAAAATATTTTCCTAGTTTTCCATTAGAGGATGCTGTAGTGGAAAGTGAGGCCTCTCTGTGCTGCAGTCCAAAAGGAATAAAGCTGCTTTGTGTCACCTCATTACTCTAAGCTGATGTTTCATCCCAATATCCAAAGACTTTGGCTGGGTGGACGGATAGGGTGGGGGAAAGGCTGATTTTACTGCTCAGACAATTACTTCTGCATCACCTTCTTTGCTCAATTAATCTGTCTATTTTAGGGGAAGTATTTTGCACCCTGTCCAGTGACAATGCTGTGTAGCCCCTGCAAGAGCTGCTGTACCAGGCACAAGGCTCAGGGAGGGAGGACAGATTACTGCTTGCTGGGCATCTGAATTATCCTCACATGACTTTATTACTTCTAGAGTTGAAAGGTGGCTGTTAAGAGTTTTGAGCATTACACAGTAACAGCATTAAGAACAGGTAGCTGTAGGGTGGGTGCCAGGGCTTGGTGCGGGCACCCTGCGCCACTTGGCTGGGCTTCCCCAGCATGGATTGAAGATGCTCATCTTCTCCAGTAGCCCGTTGCTCTGACAAGCAGGCAGATAGTACAGCACTACAGCCAAAGGGGTAAGGGTATGTTTGATTAACAAACAAGGATCAGGTTCACTAGTAACCGAGCTGTAAAAACCCCTGGGTTGCTTCTATGGCTGAGCTTTGGAAACAGGATGGTTTTGCTCTGTGAAAGCAAATCCCAGTTAATAACATTGTGGAGGACATCTCTACAAATAATCCCCCCTCTCTGAATATCTGCAATTACTGCAAATTTAATTTCCTCCTTTTTCTATTTTAATTTTTTTTTTTATATTAATACATGTAACTGTGTAGCTTAAATTTAACGAGAGCAAAACATCCGATGCACGTGTGCAGGTAATGTCTGTCACCTGTTTACTAATTCCTGAGGAATTATTGACATAGCTGTCATTTTTGTTTAATTTTGGTAATTTATTTTTCTTCCTATTTCTACATTCTCTCTTTTACAGAATTTGATTCAGAAACAAAAAGGGTTCAGGACATTCTTTCTGGAATGGAGAAACCACAGGTATGTGATCCCAAATTACCACACACACATACAAAATAGTAAATGTGAGAAGTTGCTTGTGTCACAGCATACTGGTGATTTCACAGAGGATCACCTCTGAGTTTTTTCATTAGTAGATTGTTGCCTCTGTATATATCTAACTCATTTTCCTAGGGTATATATTTGAAGCATCTCTTGTGCTTGTGGGTATTTGTGGGCTCTGTCCGCTGCAGGAATGGCACAGTTGCTTGTTTCTAGAGGACAACTTCCAGAATTCGTTTGATTCCCCACTGTCGTGGGGAACCCAGTGCACTGGAATGATTTACATAGCTCTTCCCTGGGTTTAATTTTATTTGTCATGAGCAATTTATGTCTGTAATCATTATTAAATTAAGATAATTCTATTATTTAATGGCAGTTACTATATTCTACATTTGTCTGAGCCATAAAAGCATGTGAATTGTAATGGAATTGAATTACCACGTAAATAACTATAATGCTGGGTATGACCACAGTCAGGTAAGGTTATTAATAAATCTGGTTGCAAGACCTTTGAATGTGATGGTTTTCTAGTTTGATGTGTCAAATTAAAGGCAGAAGAGTATTGTGGATCTAAATGAACTGTTTAAGCAAGCACTGGAAGAAGCAGTCACGGGGCAGAGGGAGATGGCTGTGCTTTGGGAGTTTTATCTCTGTTGCTTTGTCTTTCTCTGTCGAGGTAGAAGGCTAGTAAACAAGCAAATTAAGAAAAACAATTGGAAAGCTCATCTAAAGACTGATCAACAGTGGATGATAGAAAGATATTCTGCAGTTGGAGCATGAAAAGGTATCTATTCATTGGATGCAGAAGCAGCAGAGCCCAGGGAAATGCAGGCATGAGCATGGACTGAGTTTTATTTTTAGATTCTGTTCTCTTGGATGCCTTTGTTCTGAATAAATACAAAAGATGGTTGGTCTTAAATTGCTCAGTCAGTAGGTGTTAGCATCTACAGTGTAGTAGCATCTGCAGTGCAGTAGCATCTACAAGAGCAGGTTCAAAGCCAACCAGAATGTGAACCAGGCCTGCAGAGATGATAAATACCAGAAGACTACAGCTGGAGTTTCTGTTTGCAAGAAGGAAAGTTGCTTTATTTATTGCAGAAAAAGTGATAATACTAAGCTGAAGACTTGAGAGAAGAGTTTCTGGTAGATCAGAAGGGAAGAAAGTGCACTTAGACAGAATTAGGCTAGTTTATTGTACAGACTCAGCCAATATTTTTGTACTGAGAACTACCTAAATGTTTCTCAGCTGGTAAAATGCCACAGCTAGATGTCTTTGACAAAGATCTAGAAAGCTGACATGAAAAATTAGTTATTTCATACTTATATCTATAGAGGTAGGAAGAGAAGCTATTTGAGTAGTTTGCAGAATTCTGAGCTCTGCACAATTAGAATTATGGTAACCAAAGAGTTTTAAGCAGAGGGAAGCAAAATGAAAAATAAACAAAAATATTTTTCCTTGAATCATTTTAAAAATAGGATATTTTTTAGTTTTTAGGTTTTTAGTGTTCTGGGGTTTTTTAAATCTAAACCATGAGAAATTCTAGTTCCATATTAATAACATTTAATGAGAAGATGCTGAGGATTATCTCTCTTCGACATTTGTGAGTAACTGAACTCATAGGAGTCTCTCAAACCATTAATTGCTATGAATGATTATATATGTGTGTAGTCAATATTACACCTGATAGAAATATATTATTTGTAAATTGTCTGCTGGGCGGTGTTTCTTGATGAGCTTTATGCATATATGAATGAAAAATAAAATTTTCAACAATGTATAGAAAAACAATTGCGTGGAAAGAAATGAAACAACTGAAATGGAAGGACACAGAGCAGTGAGTTTGTGGCAGGTGAAGTGATGCTGTGCTTGCAGCACATGGCTTTGATGTCAGCGATGTGGAAGCCATCTGAAGGGATTATCCCCCTGAGCAACTTCTGCGAGAGAATCTGCAGCCCCAGTATCACTTGGAGGTGTCTTTAATCTAGCTTGTCCAGGTAACCTCTATGTGACAAAGTCTCTCTCACCTTTCAAAGTACAAACTAGACACATTTTTTAAATTATTAATTTATAGAAAGTCTGGTTTTTATGATAGATGTTGTTACCTGCTTGAGAGACATGCAACCACACTGTAAATTTAATTGTATTTTTATCCCTTTGACAGCAACATTTTTTAAAGAAGCCTTTTGCTTTTTTCCCTTATGTTTTTATTTAAAGTGAAATATATTTTTAATTTGCTTTATCACAAAGTAAGCAGTCCCTAAAACAAATACATCAGTGAGGAAAGGGAAACTTGATAATGGGTTTCTGAAGTGGCTGGGGGCAACATCACTGTATGCGACAGCGTGGCTGCCAAGCAGCTCGGGGGGCATGGGGAAACATGGTCCACAGAGGTGGAGCTCGGCATTAGTTTGACTCTCCAAAAGGCAGTTTGCTCCCACTGACTTGCTCTGCAGTGAAAGTCATATTTAATCATTAGGATTTTGGCCTAAAACTGCAGGATTAGAGACACAGTTTAAAAGCAAAATCTAGACCTGGTAATAACCGTGAATTCCTTTGACCCCCAAGTCTTTCAAATGTTGCCCTTCAGGGAGTAAATGAATGTTGCTTGCAGTGTAGTTCTCACACATACAATAAAGCCCCAAACCACACGATGCCTTGTGAATACTAACCCAGAATTTGAAAGATAATGAAAGTTATACAGAAACATTGTTCATTACCTGAAAGACGGGAAGGGCCGATATTCATCAGTCTTGTAACCTTATTAAAGTAGTGCAGGAGCTGGATTCTTTCCCAGGGGCTTTTATAAAATAATTATTTACATCACCAAGTTTTGATAGCATAGAAAGTAGGCATTTTCTGTGCAAACTGAGAAGTTTTCAGAAACTAATTAACTGCACTTTTCATCAGACATACAAAACTCCTTGTGGGAGAATCTTTTGTTAGGTCTCAGCTAAAAGGCCAAGCCAGTCCTGTTCAAAGTGAGCACAGCAATTCTGGGTACAGATAAAACAGGCTGGATTAACAAGAAAGTAGCACAAAGGTTTACCTGCCTAACCTATGAAGAGGTGCTCTGGCCGCTTGTATTTTTGTTGGATGGAATTAAGGCACCATTAATGAACACTTATGTTTGCATGTTCAGTAGTGCCATTGAGCTCACTATCATGATGTTAGCTGTGCTGTTCCTTGCAGCATGGATAGGGCTGGTCCAGATCTGTTCAGTGTTTTTTGGTAAATGTTTGTTTTCCCACGTGTAAGCAAGAAAAGTTGGAGTTAAAGGTACTGGGCTGGTTTTTCAGTGTTGGCTTGTGTTATTCTGAAATTATCATAACCCTATTTTATTTAACTTAATTTTTCTCAGCAAAACTAGTGCTTCCAGCTCCAGTTAGGAGTTAAGTGATATCTTTGGCCATTAAATCAGATAGCAGAAAGATACGTCTTTGGCTGATAAACGTGATACGGTATCAAGCCTGTTAGTTGGTGAGAAGCACACATACACATAATCATAGAATCATAGAATGGTCCAGGTTGGAAAGGACCTTAAGATCATCTTGTTTCAGCCCCTGTGCCATGAGCAGGGACACCTTACACTAGACCATGTTGCTCAAGGCTATGTCCAGCGTGGCCTTGAACGCTGCCAAGGATGGAGCATTTACCACTTCTTTGAGCGTCCTGTTCCAGTGTCTCACCACCCTCACAGTAAAGAACTTCTTCCTTATATCTAACCTGAATTTCCCTTTTTTAAGTTTAAACCCATTACCCTTTGTCCTGTCATTACATTACCCCTTGTCCTGTCGTTACAACTGGGAACAAATCCATTCCCAGTGCTTGTGCTGACATGCACAGTATTATTCTGCTTCCTATAGAAGTGTATAGATTTGCGTTTTCTGACTGTCATGCAGACAGTGACCCCCTCACTTGCTTTGCTACACTTGCTGTGTGTACTCAGTGCAGCTAAGAACTGTATTTAATGATTTCTGGTGTTTATTTTTAAACCTACCCCAGCTGTTACTGTGTACATACCACCACCAAGGCAGGCCAGAAGCCACTCTGTATCAGTAAGAAATTAATGGTATAGCTGGAAAGGCTTATCAGCTGGGTTTGGACTTTATAATCTGCATGGAAATGTGTGCACACTGACTTCAGAATAATAGTCTAGCAGTTTCTAGCAGTTGGTCTGTAACGTAATTTCTCTTGCTTTAAGAAAGTGTAGAAGACCTAACTTTTTACAGATTTCTAGAGTTCATGAAAGGCCAGAGCTTTTGCCATACGCAGAATATATACGTGTGTCCTTGAGAGTAGTCATAGAGAAAAACATTTCAATAGAACATTGGCAGGATATCATGCCTCCAGCTCCAAGTCTGTCTGAATTTATGAAAAACAATTATGCAAGCATTTTTCCATAATAAAAGAAACTGTGTGTTGACGGGCTGAGGTGGCGTAGTAGTAATGTATGTTTAAAAAAGGTCTGTTTGGATCTTACTATCCAGTTTTCTGATCAAAATATTGTTTACAATATAGATTTCTAGCTCTAAGTATCTTTGTCACAATTTCATTCATATACATGTGCAAATACATATCTCAAAAATTTAACTTATCTGTCTTATTTGAATCATTCAGGATTCTTATAAACTATCTAATCCAGTATTGGTGTTCACTGGTCCAAGTTTATGAAGCAAACATTGATTTCATAGCATCAGAAAAATGTGGCTGGACAAGAAATCACATGAAAATTCATACAAGAATTTGCATATTTAAAAAAAAATGCTTGATACCACTTAAGACTTCTTGCCTTACAACTTGTTTTTCACATTAGGTTGAACAGGTTTTCTTTTTGGCAAGACTTAATTGTGCTGCTATAAATTAAAATCTTTAAGAGCACAGTGTTTGAGTTAAGATGAGAGATTTTGTGGTGTCACCTACTTGTCAGTCTGTTAAAAACAGATTTATTACTTGCTCAGAAAGAATTTGTGTGATATATGGGTATCACGCACAACAGTTGTGGTGCTCTTCAGCTGGAAGCAGTGTGTTTTCGCGTGAAGAAGCTGTTCTATGATTCTATGATTCAGAAACTGGATTTGTAAACAAGCATTCTGTGAAAGCTGATGGCTCATACTTTATTACCAAATCATTTATGGGTAAGGTGTTTCAATTGTTTCAAGAAAAGTGAGGGAAATGTGTAACTAAGCACCTGCATCATTTATCTTACACCTTCTGAAATAACATTTTGCTCTGTGTGTTAGAGAAATCTGTTAAAATGATAGAACCAGTGAAATTTGACCCATAGGAAAAATGGATAAAGAATATAAAACCTTGTGCTTTGATTCCTCCTCATGGAGGCTAGCTAAAAACATTTTCACTAAATTAAGAAAGAAAAATGTAGTTGTTTTCATTACTAAAAGTGGAGAATTTGTGGCAAAGAGCTAGAAGCTATGGAGGACTTGATGCTTCCCTGGGCTTTTCTCTGAAGGTATACATAAAATGTTATGCTGTCTGTGATGCCTCTGCCACTATGCCAGCAGGCTCTCCTGGTGAGAAAGGCGATGCTAGTTTTGTAAGCTGGGTCAGTCTACAGTTATGTGACTGTGTTTCCAAAAGAATACAGCTGCACTGGTGGGGTGATGAAGTTGTTTTGGTGCAGAGCTTTGAGGTATTTTTTCTGTGTTTTATTAGAAGAGAGTCCTCACCCATCTGACATTGAGGTGTTGAGAGCCCAGGAGAGACCACAGATCATACATGATGTCTTTCAGGGCACAAAGTGATTGATTTGCAATGTAATTTTTAGTTGACAAGTTGACAAATCTGTTATGATTTTCATTTGTGCTTTTGAGTCAGGGTGACTTTGCAGATTGAATTGTGGGGTTTTTTGGGGTGGGGAGTTACTTGCAGTTCAATTACTGCAATTTCAAATTGCAAGAAGGAGCAGGATGACTAAAAAAGCTATCAGAGATTTATTAGATAAGCTCCCTAACAAAAGCTTTAGAAA
The DNA here is from genome assembly GCA_026283785.1 of Coracopsis vasa. Lineage (NCBI taxonomy): Eukaryota > Metazoa > Chordata > Aves > Psittaciformes > Psittacidae > Coracopsis > Coracopsis vasa. Next base: position 20,122 of record JANHGB010048359.1, read on the forward strand.
AACAATTGCAACAATCCACAGTATAAAGTCTTCGTTTCACTTAGTTCCACTTCCCTTCAGGTAATGGCCATGCAACAGGTACCTTCAGGATGGTGCAAGGCATCCTTGGCCAGATGCTCAATGACGAGCCGTTTCACAGCAAGGGGGCATCTCTCTGTATTCCTCATCTGTTAAAGATTAGTTTATGCCATGAATATGTAATTTTTTCTGTTGTTGATGACTGTTTCTGACCCTGTACTTTTTACCTGTAGCTCTGGAATTCTTTTTTCATGAGAAATTGATTGTAAAGATGCAAGCAGAAAGCAAGTACTCACAGGATAGTGTTTTTCTAGGAATTCAGAGTAACTGATGTTTCTTTTATAGGTTACAAATATTCAAGCAAGAACAGTTTTACTTTCCTGGGCACCTCCCACTGGCCTTCTAAATGCAGATAGACACAACAATGGCTTGCCTTACACCTGTACCTACGAGGTTGCCTTATCGGATAAAGGGAGGGATGGAAAATACAAGATAATTTACAGGTAACAGCATCATTTTTACACTTGTGTTTTTATTAGGAATAAACTCCCTGTGCTTCTCAGTGTGTATTTTGGCACGCACATCAGTCACATAGAAGAGGCACATTTGAACACCCTGTAATTGCTGCCTCGCTGTCCCATCAGCCCCCCTTGATGGAATAACTTACATTGAGCTGGTTGAGTGCATGTTGCAAGGTCCCTAATTGCTTTCCCTTTCCACATCCCCAGCATCTGGCAGATCTTGCATGTGATGCTGTCTCTCCTGTGCTGATGAAAAGGTTACTTCTTCCTCTTATGTTAAATGTCAAAACCTTTCGTGTACACCATGCACGCAGGATAGCTGCCTTCCTAATGGGCTAAATTTGTGTGGACTTGCAGAATTAAGAACAGTAAAGCTTGCTTTTTGAGCTAAAGAGCAGAAGTTTGAGGGGTTTACTGCTTCAGAGCATCTTAAATGAGCAGAGGACGGAGTACACTATCAGCAGACTGCATAGGCTACCCATAAAAACCCAAATATTTGGCTCTCAGAAGTCTTTAGTAAAAATTGAGGGATTGCTCTCTCTGTCCTTCCAGTGATCCTCTGAGCTCATTCTGTGATCAAGTACATATGGTGTTATGCCTTTCTTTTTCGCCCACTAGCGATGTCTAGGAAAGAAAATTTTGAGATGTGACTGTGGCTATTGTGAAATAGTTAATCCTTCCCAAATCTCAGTAAATATAATCCAGGTGATGCAGCATTTATGGAATTACCTCTTGAGACCAAACCATCTCCTCTTAAGATGTCCTGTGAATTAGTGTATTCCTCTTGGTATGCCAGAGGCAGGGAACATAGCAGATTGAATTGTTTGGTAATATATAAAGAGGTTATTAACCAAGAAAATGCTGCCTGATTAATTTTTTTTTTTCTTCTGGTATTTACACTAGCTAAACTAACTGGTATTTCACGCTAGTGAGGCAGTGTGAGCATCTCTAAACGTTAATATGGGCTGCTGAGCTCTTAAAATGGGAACAGCACTTTCTAGTACTACTTGTGCTTGCTGGTTTGATGGCTGCACATTTTGTCATGGTTATGAAATTTTGTGCATCTGTTTTAAAGCTGCTATTAGTAATCTGTCTCCTGCTGCTGGCCAGAGTATAGCCATTAGCTTGATATGGTACACTCCGTCACAAGCAGCAGTAATCATTATTACTATAGGCAAATAAAAGTCTGCAATATGTTGAATACATTGTCTTTGCACTCATTCAGAGGGGAAAAACTGAATTTGCAGAGCATTGGATTATATGAAATAAAGAAGGGGGTTTTGGTGGATTTCTGGCAACCCAGCAGGCATGTGCTTTCTGGTTGGTTTTGTTCTCTTGATTTTTGAGAGATCTACCTATATTTGCCCAACCTCCTATGAAATAATCCTTTATGCCTAATTGAGAATTTTCTTGTTTCCCATATTTTAATAAAATCATGAATAAGCCAAACAGTGAGATGGCTATTACTTACTAATTACTGACCCGTACCTTCATTTTCACAGAATTGTCAACACATGATTGAGCCTAGTGTTCATTTGCCAGCAAACAAACCAAAAGGAAAAAGAATAGCCCTATGTTGGCTACATTTGAAATTAATAGATTATATGCTGGATTTTTCCTGTAATGTCTGTAACTCTGTGTTTTTACTTTTCTTGGTATTGAAAGAGATCTGGGTCCAGCTGTTAGGGCATTAATTAACCGTCTCCTTGTCGTGGTCCTCACAGAGACTGTTCTTCTGAAAGAGAGAGCAAACAAGTGAAAGGACCGTGCAAGAAGCTATACTTTTTCCTCTGAAGTTCAGTGACTCACTTTTTATAAAGTATTTTGCAATAGTGAATGTGCAGAAAGTATGAAAGTAATGTGTCGATTTAGCTCTTTTCAGCTCTGGGAGGGTTGAAAACCCTATTTGCTTTATTTGCTTTATGCAAACATCACCAAAATGTAAGGATAGCATTAAAATGAATCAACATAACTAGTTTATTGTATAAATTGGGATGATTATTATTTTTCTCCTGCGTATACAGAGCTTTGTGAAATTTTCAAGAAACAAGAATTGCATTGACAAATTATTGGTATATTGTTTACTACTGTTTTTCTGTGGTGGGAAAACACCCATTTTCTTTCAAATCATAATATGAGGGAGTTGCTAGTCACTGAAAAAATCACTAGCTCTGCTAAATGTGATACAGTTTTTCATTATTTATTAATTTGTTGGGTTTGGTTTCTTTTTCCTGCAGTGGAGAAGAATTAGAATATAACCTGAAAGACCTTAGGCCAGCAACAGATTATCACGTCAGGTGAGTTAGTCTGACTATGAAGGTCACTTAAATATAAACTCTTCAATTATATGAGAATAAATGTGAAAGTCTTCTATCTAAGTCAACAGTGTAGCTCAAGAATTTCACAGTCATCTCTGTAAGTGTGTTTTCAGGGGCTTCTAAATACTTTCTCACGGATTTTATCTTGAACTTTAAAGTTACAAGAGTATTTTTTGAACAATACATTTGCTGTCATATTGCTGTCATTACTATAGTAAGAGGAAAAAAAGACATCTGCATAGCTATATTTCTGCCTGTTCATATAACAGGCCTAGAAGTGCTTGTGTATGAAAGTGGGATTCCTCAAGCTTCTTAAAAATTTGGCTCAAGCAACTGGCATTTCTGTAGTTACTGTACCAGAGGTGTGCTAGCACTGAAAGTACTCCAGCGCAGTTTCCTCATAAATACTCCTTGCTTTGTGAAGTAAATCTGCTGCTTAGAAATGCGTCTGACCCTAATTTCAGGATTTATTCAAAAAAAAAAAAAGAAGATTTGCACTGGCATTTCTTGGTATTTTCAGGGTGTGTTTCTCTATGATTCTGAAAATGGGGTTTTCACATTTATTAACTGTTAACACGTTCTCAGTTTTGCTCCCTGATGTTTTTAACACCGTCTGTGGTGTTATCTGCTTATGTTGCCTTTTTTTTTTTTTAAAAAAGACTTTGCTTATGAACCAAGGGTGGAAATTCACATCCTGTTCACTTATACTCAATATCCTTTAAAAAAAAAAAATCCTTTCACTCCTGTCCATTGTTTCCTTCTGGTTTTCCAGACAAGGGCTGGATTTGCTGTGCTTTTTCACATCAAGGCTGCTCCTGTTTGTAAAATTTTAAAGAACATTTTGCTTCTCAGCTATTAAAAAAAAAACAAACAACAGCCCAACACCAGAATGTGTCTGTCTTGCTCTGGTGCTAGAGCTTATGTTTTTCTAAGAATACTTTCTAGTGGAGCTTTAAAATGAGCTCGTCAAGTATAAGCACAAGACCAGAAGTAACTTCTTGTACATAAGTACAAGACTCAAACTCCCAGGTCAGCCAGTAGTCCCAGCCCTAGCAGCAAATGGATGGTAGCAGAGAGGAGAAAATTGTATAACACTGCTGAGCATCCTGCTGTAAGCAATTGAGCATCACGTTAAAAACCAGCTTCCAACAAGAAAGTGGTGTCTATGCACAGCGTGGCATTGAGGTCTGGTGCGAGTTTTGAGGGCATTGTGAGGATTTGCCCCGTGTCCCGGCTGACTTCTGTCTCCCTACCTACAGCTCACTCCACCTTCCCAGACGCTTATCAAATTAAAAATCGTTTGTGAACAGCTAGCAGTTAACTTCGTTTAAAAAGGAGAAGCAACTGCTAAATATAAAAGTCAGACTTAGAAAGCAGCAGCATGTGTTTGGAGTGAAGGGAACCGACACTGAAAGGACGTGCTGTTTGCTTTCCATGACAATTTTTTCCTTCACTGAAACTGCGTTATGTATTAACAACTGTGAAGAAATAAATCTGTTACGTAAAGAAATCTATTGGGCAACTGTTACTCGGCAGATTGCCTAAGGTCTCCTTAACCTTGGCAGCATCTCTCAGGGCTTCGTCTCCAGACAGACAGGCTGCTCGTTCTTGGTCCCGCCCTGCTGAGCCCAGGACACCTTGGTTTGCTCTGAGCCTCTTGCCTGCGTTTCTTCCAGTAGTATTACTTTGATGCTTGCAGAGACGACTGTGCTCAGTGTTTCAGTGACTTGCAGAAGATGCTCGTTAAGCTCATTTTCACATGGTTGTATTCCCTGATGGTATGTGTTTGCTGCTTGGCTACACTGATTTCCGGCATGGGTACATACCAC